>CAUYON010104414.1:0-20174 GCA_963573935.1 Arctocebus calabarensis | reverse complement strand
GTGATCGATTTTTGAGTATGTTCCATGGGGTGCTGAGAAGAATGTGTATTCAATTTTATTAGGATGAAATGTTCTGTAGATGTCTGTTAAATCCAGTTGTTGAATGGTTAAGTTTAAATCTAAAATTTCTTTACTTAGCTCCTTTAGGAGGATCTATCCAACACTGCTAAAGGAGTATTAAAATCTCCAATTACTATGGAGCTGGAGGAAATCATATTACTTATGTCTATTAGAGTTTTTCTTATAAATTGCGGCGCATTCTGGTTGGGTACATAAATATTAATAAATGAAATCTCATCATATTGATTAGTACCTTTAACACATATGAAATGTTCATCTTTATCCTTCTTTACTTTGGTTGGTTTAAAGCCTATTGTATCTGCAAATTAGATTGCAACACCTGCTTTTTTCTGTTTTTCATTTGCCTGGCTTATAGATGACCATCCCTTCACCTTGAGTCTAAATTTATCTTTTAAGGTAAGATGAGATTCTTGTATGCAGCAGATATCTGTCCTGATTTTTGTATCCAGTCAGCCAACCTATGCCTCTTTAGAGGACAATTTAAACCATTCACATTAATTGAAAACAATGATAAATCTGTAGAAAGTCCAGTGGACATTTTTAGTCTGTTCATCACTGTGGAAGTAGAAATTTGATAAAACGTTTCTGGGTGAGTTTACTTTTGTGGTGGAGCTTTGCACTGGTCATTATGGAGGATAGGTCTGAGAATATCTTGGAGAGCTGGTTTAGTTATAGCAAATTTCTTCCATATGTGGATGTCGTTAAAGTATTTAATTTCTCTATCATAATTGAAACTCAGTTTAGCTGGGTACAGGATCCTGGGTTGAAAGTTATTTTGCTTTAGGAGATTAAAAGTAGATGACCATTCTCTTCTAGCTTGAAAGATTTGATAAGAGAGATCTGCAGTTATTCTAATATTGTTCCCTTTGTAGGTTGGTTATAGATTTCTTGCGTCTGATTGCTTTCAAAATTTTCTACTTCATATTAAGTTTAGTGAACTTAATTATGATGTGCCTCGGGGATGTCTTATTCGGCTTGAATCATGCTGGGGATCTGAAACTGCTATCTGAACTTCAGAATCTCTTGGCATGTCTGGAAAATTCTCTTTCATAATCTCATAAAGAAGAGACTCTGGGCCCTGTGATGCCACTTCATCATTTTCAGATATCCCTATGAGACGAATATTGGTTTTCTTCGAGTTATCCAAAAGCTGTCTGAGAGAATGATCCATTTTTGCCTTCCATTTCTCTAGCTCTTTGTAGGTTTGGGAGCGTTTGAAAGCTTTGTCTTCCAGGTCAGAAATCCTTTCTTCTGCTTGCTCCATTCTGTTACTGAGGGATTCTACTGTATTTCTCAGATATTTGAGGGCTGCAACTTCTTGTTTCAATGTGTCAAAATCTTTGGTCATTTGGTCTTTGAATTCCATGACTTGAGACAATTTTTGAAATGCTCTCAGAATTTCTAATTCCAATTTTTCCTCTATTTTATTGATCTTGTTTGCAATCCAAATATTGAATTTGATTTCTGAAATCTAGTCATCTGTTTATGCATAGGACCATCATTTGTGTCCGTCATTTGTGTTCCTTGGGGGGATTGATCTACTCTGGTTGTCCATGTTTCCAGAGCTTTTCCGCTGATTCTGCCCCATATTTATTTTGCACCATTTGGCTGGGTGAGTAGGTAAGGATAAGTTGGGTTGGGGGTTCTAGGAGTAGTGATTGACCAGTCCTTCCTTTGCCTAGAAGCTGGGACTGGTGTTTATACCTTTTCCCCTAGAGTTTTGCCAACCCGTACTTTGTTACTGCCTGTGAAACTAGGGGCCATCTTGATGTGGTGGGGTTAGCGGCTCTGTCTTATTTTTAGCTGGTCTCTGTCTTACCCTAGAGAATCGGTTACTCTGTGTTGGAATCTTAGTTGTGGAGGAAAACCAGCAGTTAGGTCACCATGCACCCCACAACAATTGGAAAGGAAAATCAAACCTTCCTACTATCACACACCCAGTGTACAATGTTGGAAAGTCCTCGGGTGATTGGCCCAGTTGAAGAGGTCCCAATCATGTGTCCCAGCCAATACCAACCTCAAATCAAAGAGTTGAAAAGTTTCTGGTGACTAGATAGCAGAAGTCTGCTAGCAGCTTTAGTATAACTCACTCCAGGGTTCTGTGAGCTCAGGAGGGCCCCCCAAGCCAGTAAATTAGCGTGGGAAGGTTAATGCCTCCTTCCCCACCTTGCCCCTCTGTCATACCCAGTCTCTGGTAACCCTGCAAGACTGTGATCCAGTTCCCTCCAATAAGCAGATGCTCTAGAGGTTTGCACCTGCCTAGGTCACACGGGGCTCTGTGACTCCTCAGCCAGTCCACCAGTTATGTCGGTGTTGGCAGGAGGGGAGGTGAGTCCTGACAACCTGGGTACTTGATAGGGGCTGGGGCGATTCACTCAGTTCCAGCCCTGTCCCTGATTGATGTAAAGTAGATGAAAAAGCTGATAGAACAGAACAAGTTTCCAGAATTTCTGCCCTGTGGAAGAGACACTGGGCTGCTAATAGTCCTGACTCAGTCTGTGAGCTTCAGCCCTTTGTCTCAGCTGTCATCCCCTGAGGGCCAGGTGGGGCCAAGATTTAGCAAAGCTTTCTCAGTGCTGCGGCTTGGTGCCTCAGGGGACTGCCTGTCTGCTTCCGCGGGCCACCTCTCAGCTCACTCTCCTCTCACTGCTCCGAGCTAGGAAAATAGCACAGACCAAGGACAGCCCGCACCCTGGCCACACCCTTCAAGACAGTGTCCAAGAAGCTGGACTCCGTGGGGGACAGATCTCCAGACCCAGGGTGAGAGTTGAGGGGAGTGCCAGAAGTTCCAACTTGCAAGTAGGGAATATATACAGTTTTATACAGCTTTATGCCTGGCAGGAGAGTGCCGCGGCACCCTAGTAGGGGAAGGAGGTCTGGGTTTTAGAGGGTCTCTCCCGTGGGGTAGAGTGGGAGGACATCTGAACTCTGCTCGCTTGTTTGTATAGAGGTATGGAGTATACTGCGAACCATTCTCTTGGGGGAGGGGACTCCTGTCTGCTTGGTGATGTGCTCTGTACCTTTTATTTGTATCCTTGGGGTTGCAGGTCGCCCCAGCAGGGTTGATGTGCATGCTTCGACCTTCTCTTTTGGCTCAATTCTAAACCATTGGCTTTCTTGCTAAATTTCTGTCCCTCAACTCTCCTGGACAGGAGCGTCTGCAGAAGGCTGGCTACAGACCGCCATCTTGGCTCTTCCCCTTCATTATATTCTTATTATGAAACAAGCAAAGATGAATATTCATTGGGATGATTTCAGAAGTTGAATAAAAGATAGAGCATTAAAGTTTTAAAGATTTGTGGTCATAAAGTATCTGGTAATCATGAAGCAGCAGAAAAATTCATTGGTGAACTTTCCGAAGTTATTGCTGATAAAAATAGAATACCAGGTCAAGTTTATGTTGCTGAAGAAACATCATTGTTTTGAAATTGTGCCCCAGAAAGACACTAACTGTAGGTGATGAGACAGCCCCTACAGGAATTAAGTGTACTAAGAACATAATAACTGTGTGGCGATGTGCTAATGCAGCAGGCATGCATGAACGTAAATTTTATTTGATAGGCAAAAAGCTTACATCTTCCATTATATATGTATTATGCTAAGAAAAGGTCATGGATCATCAGTGACATCTTTTCTGATTGGTTTCATAAACTTCTAATATCAGTGGCTAATGCGTAGGGCAGGGACACTGAACTGGATGATGACTGTGAGATTTTATTATTCCTGGACAAGTATTTTGCTCATCCTTCAGTTGAAATTCTCATCAAAAATAATGTTTATCCCATGCTCTCTTTCCTAAATGTGACTTCATTAAGTTATCTATGTAGCATGTGGTCAGCAATATCCCTGTATCAATGAAGAGTAAATTTAAGAACACTTTCTTGAACAGCATGATAGCAGCACTGAACTGTGGCACAGGTGAGGGTTTTCAAAAGAAGTTTAGTATACAGGATGCCATACGTTCTGTTGCCAATACTTGGAACACAGTAACTAGAAGCACAGTCGTACTTGCCTGCCGCAATCTCTGGCCTGTAACTATGCTCAGTGATGATCATGAACAATGTCATAACTTTGAAGGAATCCATATCAATAAGAAAAAAATGATGTGTTACCTCCTTATACACACACACACACACACAAATACACCTCCAGAGTTCAACAGAAAGCTGGAAGACGTGGATATAAAATAAGTTTTTAACATCAGTCACGAGGCTTTAATTTTTCATTCATTAACCAATGGTGAAATAGTAGAAATTGTCCTGAATCCAGGAGATTGTGATAATAGAATTGTAATAATAGTGATTACAAAGCTGATGCTATTAGTACTGCAGGAAAAGTACCCAAAGATGACATGATGAAAATTTCTGATGAACTTATTAAAGGATGTGAGAGGATGTGGGCATTCATAACAGAACAAGAAATCATATTTATGGGCAGATGTGGTGGGTTCAAACCCAGTCCTGACCAAAAACTATAAAAAAAAATAAGAAAGAAAAGAAATCATATCTTTGTACATAAAACAAAAATTATTGCTACTAACACAGGTAGTTCTGGAGAAAACATTTTTAAAAGCCATCCATCCAACACAATGCCTCTTCATCCCTAAAGGACCCACTTTCTGGTTCCTCAACTGTGTCTGGTGTTCTTCTCACCTAAAAAAATAAAAGAAAGTGTACAAAAGTGACCTTTTAATCAAAGTGCAGTGTCATGAGTGGAGGCTGAAAGCCTGCTATTGTTTGTTGGTGCTGCTGTTTAACAACTGACACAGATTTTCAGTGTAACTCAGTAACACTGAAAATACTGTGTTTTTACTATGTTAATGGTATGTCATAATTATTTTGCTGTTAATTATATCTGTACGAATAAATGTAATAAAATTATGACTTAATTGGTAGCATATAAATTCAGTCAGGAATGATGATGCCAAAAAAGAGATTGTCCACATGGGTGTCCCAAATAGTGACACCTTTGCTTTTAGATGTCTCTATGTACACAAACTTCATTGCATGCAAAAATTATTTAAAATATTGTATATAACTATATTCAGGTTAGATGTTTAAGATATATGTGAAACATAAATAAATTTTGTATTAAGTTTTGGGTTCCTTCCCCAAGGTATCTCCTTACGTTCATGAAAATATTCCAAAATTTAAAAAATCCAAAACATTTCTGGTCCCAAGTATTTTGGATAAGGAATATTCAACCTTTTTTCTTCAGAGAAGACTTGTTGAACCATAATGCTTCACCAGAAACCCAACATTCAATGCAGAATTCATTATCTTCTATTTCAAATAGAAGGAAGCATAAAGTTTCTAGTTGTCCTGTGTTAGGTATTTTATGTATGTTAATCCAGATATTGATAATAATTATATGGTAACAAGTATTAATTAGCATCATATTTATGTGAGGAAATAAAAATTTAGAGAGTTGAAATAACAAGGCTAAGATCTTGCTTAATACTGGGCAGGGATTGAAAACCACCTGCCTGTTTCCAAAGTTCTTGCTTTTCTGCTACATGAACTGCAATAGGACAATCTTAGGTATAGAACCAACATCAGAAGTATAAGGTAATTATTCTTACAAGCTTAAATGTTGCAGAAGTTACTGAAGAGTTAGAAAATCAAAAGTAGTCATCTAAGGAAGCTTCATTTTGGATGCACTGCCAAACAAGAGAGGGAATATGTTTCTGTGAATGTGAAGATGAATATAGCAAGGGGGAGTAAGTGGCAAATTGAAGTATTGCAGGACATCAGCAAATTCCAAGAGAACAAAAATACAAGGTCTGATTAGACTTTCTTTAGTTAAGGTTTAAAATTGACTGATGGCAGAAAGTTAGCAGTAGTAGTGTGGCTACAACATACACATATCAAGGAAATATCCATGAAATGTATTTAGAAAGTAAGTTGCATTCAAATGAAAAAAAAAATGAGAAGCTAGACTTTTTTTTATCAGATGAGACATGTTTTTAAAATTCTAACATTTCATTTAAGCTAGGATTTCCAGATTTCTGCAACAGAGATCACATGCATTCCTTAATGTTAAATTGCAGATTCTGTCTTCAAGGTTGTAACTTTGGACAATACTGTTACCTTTCTGAAAGATGATGAAAATTACCAGCACTTCTGAATTGAGTTTTCTATCATCTGAGTCTACTCTGCGTTGAAAAATTCTTAAATCTCAAAATGTCCTAATGTGCTATATTCACATATTTCATAAGGCAAAGGCACATAGAAGAAATTAATCAAACCAGAGTCACAAATATAATGAAATAAGTGACATCAAGAGCTAGAAAGATTTTAGTTTTGTTTTATTGCCTCAGACAAGAAGAAATGATACTCTCTGGTTCCTGAAAACCTGGAGAAAAGATATGTGAAAAACTAAAAGAAATCACAGTATTTTGAGTGGCCCACTATTCACCCACTATTTTGGGTGGCCAGACAAGGACTGATGATTATTTATTTTTCTCAATGATAACTACTTTGTTAGGCTGACTTTTCTACAATGGACCAATGGTTTTACTTTTATCGGCACCAGGAATGATTACTAAGTGCCTTTGATGGTTGAGTTACATTATGTTAGATCTGAGACTGGTTGGAGATTCAGCAGAGACAAACAGGGTCTCTGAAAGCTTAAACTCTACTGAAAAGGAAAAGAAAATAAGTGAAAAACCTAAGATGAATTCCTAGGTGATGTGACAGAAGTTATGGTAGGTTCTTTTATTGGGATAGAAATACATCACTGTAGTCCCATACATCAATGTGAATTTTCTTCTCTGATTCATTCCAAAGGACAACTGTCAGAAAAGAAAGTGTAGATGGAGACAGGAAAGGAGAAAGAGCACAGTGGCACTTAGAGTCTTAGCTTCGACTAAGAGACAATACCAGGTGGGAAAAGAGATGTTAAAGGAAAAAAGTTAGAGGATCCTTAAGAAATGGTGACTTCTGTAGAACTTTCCCCATGTTTACCTTTTCTGTGGTATTGTTGGATTTACCTGGCTGGGTCATCATGACACTGACCTCTGAACAGACTCGTTTCAGTGTTGACTAGCCTGACCATTTGCTTCAGTGTTATGTGAGTAGCATTCATAATTCCTGCTTTGGCTATGAAAGTGACACCCAGCCCCCTCCAACCTCCTGCTCCTTCCCAGAGATTTTCAGATAAACCTGTACTCCATGTAGATATGAGAAATCATCCTGTTTTGTGTAAACCTGGACATAGTTTAAGTATAATAAAAGTAATGCTAGAATCTAATGTAATAGAAATGTCAAAGAAGTGTTTTCTTCTCAAATTCACTCTCTTGTGTTTGATTTAGGTCTAAACAGATTGTCAAGACCTACTTTAGTTACTACAATTCGGGTCAAGATGTATAAATGTGAGTGAATCAAAATGCCAGTATGACCTGAGAAGTGTCTCGTCAATTACCTCGTACACTGCAGAGATCATAAGCTTATTATGCCAAGATCACACTGACTAGTTAGAGAGAAAGGAGTGATGTTTTAGCTTTCTTCACTCATTTATTTCAAGCACAAAGACTATTTGACAATGTTAAGATTTTGATATTTAACATCAAACCTGAGAAACCAAAGGGAATGTGTTGTTCTGTGGCTTCCATGTGGACTTAGGGTTTGGTTAAATATTTCTCAAGTTATAGTTGACCAATTGAAGAATATCTTTAGGTTATAGAATTATGGAGATGCATTAAATTTAAAATTATTAAAAACAATAATAGTTCAAAACATTTATGACATTTATTTTAAAAATTGAGGAGCCAAATGCCTTAAAATGCTCAAGGAATAAGGACTTTATTTTTTGGTATGTATTTGTGTATGCACGCAATTTTTTCTTCTAGTAGTACATATGAAAAATAAATATACTTTTATATAGGTTTATATTATACATATTGCTTTAATTGTTTAGTTATTAAGTCGTTTGTAATGCTAACTTCTGGCTATCTTAAAGATATGTGTGCGCATATATATATGTGTGTACCCTTAGGACATAACCCTAAAAGAATGCACCACCCAACTTAGAACTCAAAAATCATCAAAATCCAATTTAATTACGTCCCATTTGTTTATTTTTGTTGTTGTTGTAACTGCCGCTAAAGTCTTCTTCATAAAGTCTTTCCCCGGGTTAATATTCAAGTGTTTTCTCCACACTTTCTTCTAGGATTTTTATTATTTCATGCCTTAGATTTATATCTTTTATCCATCTTGAATCACTTCTAGTGAGTGGAAAAACGTGCAAGTCCAGTTTTAGTCTTTAACATGTGGTTGTCCAGTTCTCCCAGCACCATTTATTGAATAGGGATTCTTTCCCTAGTGTATAGAAAAAACAACCCAAGCAAATAGACAACTATCACAATGGAAAAATATATTTACATACTATGAATTGGACAAAGGCTTGATAACTAGCATCTACAGAGAACTCAAATTAATAAACATTTAAAAAGCCAATACCCTATATCCATGGGCAAGAGAGATAAATAGAACCTTCTTTAAAGAAGATAGACAAATGGCTAACAAACATATGAAAAAAATGCTCATTGTCCCTAATTGTCAGAGAAATGCAAATCAAAACTACCCTAACATATCACCTAACCCCAGTGAGAATGGCCCACATCACAAAGATTCAAAGCTGCAGATACTGGCATGGATGTGGAGAGAAGGGAACACTTTTACACTGTTGGTGGGACTGCAAACTAATGCAACCCTTTTGGAAGGAAGTATGGAGAATCCTCAAAGAACTCAAACTAGACCTTCCATTTGATCTTGCAACTCCACTACTGGGTATGTATCCTGAAGAAAAAATATCATTTTTTATCTTAAGGAAATTTGCACTAGACTGCATATCACAACTCAATTTACAATTGCCAAATTGTGGAAACAACCTAAATGCCCACCAATTCAGGAATGGATTAACAAGCTGTGGTATATGTAAACCATGGAATGCTATTCAACCACTAAAAAAGATGGAGACTTTACATCTTTTGTATGAACCTGGATGGAATTGAAATACATTCTTCTTAGTAAAGTATCACAAGAATGGAGAAGCAAGAATCCAGTGTACTCAATTCTGATATGAGGATAATTGATGACGTGGTACATGGGGGGGGAGTGGAGAGCAGATAGAGGAAAGGAGGGAGGTGAGTGGGGGGGTCACAGTGTGTGACACACCTCCTTGAGGTGGTACATAATTATAAGAGGGACTTTACCTAACAATTGCAATCAGTATAAACTGGTTCTCTGTACCCTCAATGAATCCTCATCAACAATGACAAGAAAATCGATATCTTTTAAGCCTCTATTCCTAATTTTTCTTCTAAACCTGAAAGATAATCATAATTTTGAATTTTGTGTTAGGTACATACATTTTATTATGATTTTAATAGCATATGTATGAATGCCTATTATTTATTTATAAAATTTTTAATTTTAAATAGAGTAGAATCTCTGTAAGTTGACCATCCAGGGGACTGTACCAAACTGGTCAATATACAGAAATGGTAACATAAGGAACTAGGCCTACTGTACTGATATGTACATGTAGTACGTGTCAGGTCTATGAAAATTGGGTTAACTTAAGGAGTTAGTTAACATATGGAAGTGGTCAATTATGTAGGTTCTACTGTAATTTGTATTATATTGTTTGTGTTTTACTGCAACTTGTTTTTTTTCATTCATTGTTACTGATTGGGATTCAATGGCCAGGACTGCAAATCCCACCCTCATTCAGCCATCAAACATTGGCTGTTGCAGGAAGAATGTAACCTTCAACAAAGGAACTTTCTGTGACTGAGACTGAGCTTGCTGGAGCCAATAGCCTGCCTTTATTTAAATCTTGATATTTTGTTTATCATGAATTTTTTGGTATTGATTTTTATTTTCAAAGCATTTTATTAAAATATGAATTGCCTTGATTACTAATTTTCTTTTGGTGGCATCTTAAATATTGCATGTAAGGCAAGTGCCTCACTCTTAACAACTAGGAAGCTGTCTGATGACTGTATATTCTATAGCCAGGCAGGAAGTACTTTCTCCTTGCTGGGAAGTGCATCTTGGCTCCGACAATAGGAAGTGACATTTCCAATGGTGGAGTCTTTCTCAGCCTTCATTCATGAGGAGGTGTGATGGGAAACAGAGCTGAGTGAGAAACCTGCATAGTGAGAAATCAGCCTTTATTGTTTTAAGTCCCTGAGATTGTGGGGTTGTCCATTACCTAGGCCATCTTGACCTACACAGAAAGTGAGATTCAAAGTAGGATGCCTGACTGCAGCTTAAAATATATAAAGCAATTGGCATTGGCTGCATGATCACAGTGTGGACAATAAAGAAATTGCTATGAGAGATTGAAAAGATGACAATCTGTTTTATGTAATGGCAAAACATTCAGTGAAATTCATGCCCTTTGTTTTTTTTTAATTATTAAATCATAGCTGTGTACAATAATGCATTTATGGGGTACAATGTGCTGGTTTTATATATAATTTGAAATACTTAACAAACTGGTTAACATAGCCTTCACCGCACTTTCTTAATTATTGTATTAAGACATTTATACTCTACACTTAGTAAATTTGACATGTACCCTTGGAAAATGCACCAAATCAGGAGGAATCACACTACCAGACTTCAGACTATACTACAAATCTATAGTGACCAAAACAGCATAGTACTGGCACAAAAACAGGGAGGTAGATGTATGGAACAGAATAGAGAACCAAGAGATGAACCCAGCTATTTATCATCATTTGATCTTTGATAAGCCTATCAAAAACATTCAGTGGGGGAAAGACTCCCTATTTAAAAAATGATGCTGGGTGAACTGGCTGGTGACCTGTAGATGACTGAAACTGGACCCACACCTTTCACCATTAACAAAAATTGATTCTCACTGAATAAAAGATTTAAACTTAAGACATGAAACTATAAAAATGCTAGAAGAGAGTGCAGGGAAAACACTTGAAGAAATCGGCCTGGGAAGATATTTTATGAGGAGGATCCTTCAGGCAATTGTAGCAACACTAAAAATACATTACTGGGACCTGATCAAACCAAAAAGCTTCTGCACAACCAAGAACACAGTACGTAAAGCAAGCAGACACCCTCAGAATGGGAGAAGATATTTGCAGGTTATGTCTCTGACAAAGATTTGATAACCAGAATCCACAGAGAATTCAAACGTATTAGCAAGAAAAAAACAAGTGATCTCATCTCATTGTGGGCAAGAGATTTGAATAGAAACTTCTCAGAAGAAGACAGGTGCACAGCCTACAGACACATGAAAAAAATGCTCATTATCCTTAATAATCAGAGAAATGCAAATCAAAACCACTTTGAGATATCATCTAACTCTAGTAAAATTAACCCACATCACAAAATCCCAAAACTATAGATGTTGGTGTGGATGCAGAGAAAAGGGAACACTTCTGCACTGCTGGTGGGAATGCAAACTCATACATTCCTTTTGGAAAGAAGTTTGGAGGTCACTTAGGGATCTGAAAGTAGACTTGCCATTCAATCCTGCAATTCCTCTACTAGGTATATATCCAGAAGACCAAAAATCACTTTATAACAAATATATTTGCAACAGAATGTGTATTGCAGCCAAATTCATAGTTGCTAAGTCGTGGAAACAGCCCAAGTACCCATCGACCCATGAATGGATTAATAAATTGTGTTATATGTACACCATAGAATATTACACAGTCTTAAAAAAGACAGAGACTTTACCTCTTTTATGTTTGTATGTATGGAGCTGGAACATATTCTTCTTAGTAAAGTATCCCAAGAATGGAAGAAAAATTATCCAGTGTACTCAGCTCTACTATGAAACCAATATATAATCACCCACACTTCCATATGAAAGCTATAATCCAAATACAGCCCAAGATGAAGGGGAAAGAGGAGGGGTTGGGGGGGTGAGGAGGATGGGTGAAGGGAGGGTAATTGTTCAGACCGTGCCCTTAGTTTTTTTAAAAGGAAAACTTCATACTTAACAAACTTCTTGTTATAGAAAACAGGATCAAAAAAAATCTTTTTTGTGGTGTGTGTTGTTTGCTATGTCTGTCTTTGCTCAGTTATTAAAAGAAAGACATATGCCCAGAAAAAATTGACCAGTTTTCAAACAAGAGTGAAGGTGAATAGAGGGAATCCTTAGTTCTTGGATTCATGGAACTAGAAGAGGCAACTGCTTCTCAATGACAAAATTGAGAAAAGTTTGAAGAAAAAAAATTGATTAAAACTTGGGCTTCACAAAAGAGTCAAATTAAGAATATGGTTGGTATACTTTAGAGCAAAAATGTGTGTAGTGCAGTAAATTGCACCTTTTTAGGTTAATATTTATATTCTCTTAATATTTCATTTTCCTGCTTTGGGCTTCAATCATTGCTATTGAGAATGGCGGCATAGTTATTTTTCTTTATGATTTTTTCTCCCTGTATACTTCTATGATCTTCTTTGTTTTCATTGCCCTGAAATTTGCTTGTGATATCTCCAGTTATGGTTTTATTGATATGTATCCTTCTTTGACTTTTTTTATCAGTGGGTTTAATTTCAGTCATTATCTCTTTCAATATTTCCACCTTTTTTGTTTTTAACCTCTTCTGAAATTGCAATTGGATATGTGTTAAACTTCATTATAACTTTTTTAACTGCTAAACTATTCTTTTATATTCTTTTATCTTTTCATATCCTGGCTTCATTCTTATAAATAACAAGTTTTTAGATCTATTTTCCATATAACAGTTTTTCTCTTAATTATCCTACAAACAAATGAGTTTTAAATGCTAATAACTATATTTTTATTTTTGGGTCCCTTAGTACATTGTCACACATGTCTGGCTGTTTTTGATTGTACACCATTTCCTATTATCTTTTTGGATTCTGTTTTTTTTTAAGTATGTTATATATACTTTTGTCATATTCTTTACTTTTAAAATTTTAATATCTAATATTCTAGCAGTTCTAAATTTATTATTTCTCCTGATTCTTTCTTGGTGAATTATTTATTCATATATCTAGTAAAGTATGTTATTATAAGATCATAATTAGTTGAACTTGATCTTTCATAATCTTTAGGAGCCTGGCTGAAGATTCCTTTATTAAAAGCCAGTTTAATTTCTTTCAGCCAGAGGCAAGGGAGAAGTATCAAACTGAGGCAAATTCAATTTAATTTCTCATATTGATTATTTCCTTATTCTTTCTGTGTGATTTTGATATAATTCATATTAAAATAATTTCCAGATTATGTAAAACTTATAGCATCAAGATTTCTTAAATTCTTAATATTTGACCACATTCAATCTCTATCTATACATCTATTTAACCTTTTTCAGAACCCCTTGAGAGAAATCTTTAGACATGTTGCATAATCACCCCATAAATTCTCCAGTGTGTATTTCCCAAGAACAAAAACACTATTTAACCAACATACAATCATCAAAGAGGAAGTAACCATTGATGCAAAAATACCATCTAATCCACAGACCCCACTGAAATTTTCCTACTTGTATTAAAGAATATTAATTTTCTTTCTGGTTCAGGATCAAAATTAGGGGAAAATGTTGCATTTCTCTTTCTTCTCTTTCAATCTAGAACAATTCTTCATTCTTTCTCTGTTATGAACTTGATAGTTTAAAAAATAATTGTTACTTATGGTTTATATTTCTACCTATTCTTCAAAATAAAATAATTAAAATATTCATGTGCTGGTGACACCTAGCTCAGTTGGTAGGGCACCGGCCACATACACCAAGGCTGGAGGGTTCAAACCCAGCCTGGGCCAGATAAAAAACAACAATGACAACTGTAACAAAAAACAGCTGGGTGTTGTGACGGGTGCCTGTAGTCCCAGCTACTTGGGAGGCTGAGGCAAGAGAATCATTTAAGCTCAAGAGTTGGAGGTTGCTGTGAACTGTAATGCCATAGCACTCTACGAAGGGCAACATGTGAGACTTTGTCTCCAAAAAAGAAAGAAAAAAAATTCATGTGCTGGTTAAGTACAATGTGTGTTATGACACATATGCATTGTGGAATGATAAACATATCCATCACCTCATCTACTTATTACTTCTTTGTGGTTAAAACACTTAAAATCTACTCTTTTAGCAGTTTAGATATAAATCACACACTAACTTTATGGACACTCCATAAATACATACAGAGTGTCTATAAAGTTAGTGCGTGATTTATATTTTAAAATTATGTATACGATTCTTATTTTTCAATAAAAATAAAATATTTTTTAAAAAATAAAGGAATAGCTACCACTGTGAAAAAGTTTTAAAAATAAAATAACCTTCTTATGTCTAAGAAAAATAAATATTTATCTACTAATGGAAAACATTCTGTCTCCTTATGTCCCCTCTTCTCCAGAATAAATATTCTTAAATCTTTGTTACTTCTAATTTATCATAATTTCTAGTTTGATTCCCCATATTTTAAAATATATTCTAGTTGTTTTAAAACTCAATAGCCATTATTTATTATCTGCTAGTCTCTAAATAGTAAAGTATAAGGCATTAATGATCACTTCCTTTATTCTAGATAACATATATATAAACACAGCCTAAAATTAATTTATACACTTACTTTTATTTCTCAGAAGCCGCATCTTGGGGTCAAATGATAGCCAAGCTCCCTTTATTCTTCACATTCAACTCATTTTTATATTGAGCTTGTCACCAATTAAACCTCTAATTTTTTCTGTTTAATCTACTGTTTAATCCACTGTTTAATCTATACCAATAAATATTCTATATTCTACACCAATAAATTCTGGAACTCAAGAGCAAGATACAATTATTTTTATTAAATTTTACTTCCTTATGTTTATTCTTTGTTCCAGCTTATACATAGTCTTTGCAGATTTTAACATCTAATAAATCACTATTTCGACCTCTCATCTGTAAATTGATATCCACTACCTTGTTCATATCCAAATATTTGATAGAACCTCAAAAAATCAGAGGTGAATGTACCATGAAAGACTTCCCCATTATGTTGAGATGAACCAATTTTTGGATGGTTGCCTTGGGTTCTAGGGAGCTAGGTAGAATGCACTTTGAAACAGGTGTTTTTTGTAAGTTAGCTATTTGACTCCATTATTTAATTTTCTCAAAAATGCTTTATAATATAAAATAAATGAGTGTTAGATAATAGGAGCTGGTTAGAAGTTGTAATCTCCTATTTTTCTTGCTTGCTCTTTTTCTACATGTTCCTTCAAGATTAGTTTTTCTAAAATAGCTCCTTCTTGCACTTACACTGTTCAGGTCTATGAAGAAATTAAAACAATATAAGTGGCTCCCAAGCTAGACATACATAAAAATTATCTAGGAAAATTTTTAATATGCCAGAGTCCCCAAATCCACTTGCCAAAATTCTGATTGGTAGGTTTGAATGGAGGCCAAGAATCAGCATTTTTCAGAAGATCCCTACTTAATTATCAGGTGCCTCTACCTTTTTCAGTCATCCAGTATCAGGGAGGAAAGCCAAACAAAAAGTCAATTTACATGTAATGAGCAAGAGGGCAAATTCTAGCTTAGACTTCTTATTAGAATAATCAAAGACAGCTTTTTAGATTAGATGCAGATTTGGAATCAACAATTTAGAGAGCTTTCAACAATGAGAGACTAAACATGATTATAGAAGGATTGCTGGCATGAGTGTTGTCTTTCTGCTGTAATATGTTTTCGTCTTTTCTACAGTCATTTCAAACACATGAATTAGGGATCTGGGATGTCATAAGCTTCTTCCAGTGTTCATTTTAGCCCGTATGCTTACATATTTGATGTAATTTTAATTAAAGCATGAATTCCAACTTAGTCTATTCTTTTTAATTAATGATATTTCAAAAACTTAGCTCCATTTCTACCTCACATTCATAAGTATAACTTTAATATTTAATAACATTTGGGGTGACTCCTGTGGCTCAAGAAGTAGGGTGCCGGCCCCATATACCAGAGGTGGTGGGTTCAAACCCGGCCCCAGCCAAAAACTGCCAAAAAAAAAAATTAATAACATTACATTAAACCAGGCTGTTATACCTTGACTTGACTCGTATGCCCATATTACTCTTTATAGTTGCGTATAATTTTATAATTTTCTATCATCATACATCATTGTGAAAACAGAAAGCTTCTGTGTGGGATACGTTTTTCTTGTTTTAAAAAATTATTTCCTTACAACGTATTTCCAAGAATAGTATAAATGGATCAAAAGGGAAACATTTTCCAGTTCTTATAATTATTTCCCTAAAGACTTGGGACAAAATTGCAATGCCATTAAAGAAGAGGGAGTGCACAAATTTCAGAGGAAGCACATCAAGTGAGATTTTATCCATATCTTTTTACAATATCATCTTCGGGATTTTTTCCAAGAGCCGTAGCAAACCACCTGTTGTTCTGTTTTGTATTCTGATTTCTTAGTTGATGCCAATCAAGTAATAATCTTTGTTTCTAAGGTACAGCAGTACAGCTTTGCACATAGAAAAACTGCGTGTATCACCTAATATGGACTAACTTGCTTGTATTCTTTGTGTCAGACTTTTCTATAGTAAAAAAATGTAAATCGCAGTGGTTTATTTCAAGGAGCATTTGTTTCTTGCTCATGGGTGTGTGCAGCGTTCGGGTGCAGCTCAGCTGGGTTATATTCCGTGTGGGTGAACTCACATTCTCTCTCTGGGAACCAGGATGAAATGACTGTCCCGTCAATGACATGCTATTTTCAGGGCCATGCTATTTTCTCGGTAAACAGAAGCCAAACCAAGTAGTTCGGGTTAAAGCTTGTGTTTAGTGTTGGCCCAGCGTTGATTCCGCTCATGTTCCATGGGCCCTAGCAAGTCGCAAGGCGTCAGCATGGCATGGGACTGTCACCTGCAGAGATGTGCACGTCTCGGAGTTGTGTGGACATGGATGTGTAATGATCCTCAGGGGAGATGAGAAGACAGTTGGGGATAGTCCCTGAAAACTTTTTTTCTTACCTGGTACTTATTTTCCCTGTGTATTTCCCTATCATAGAATTTGACATGTCTTATTGAGATTATGGATTGCTAAATTTACCCTCTCTTGTGGACTTGGAGTCCTCAGGGGCAGAAACAGTGCTTTACTCATTCCTGTGAATCCACAGTGCCCAGGGCCTGTGCGGCAGACACATTGAACTGATGGCTTTAGTATACACTCCTGGAAAAAGGACCAGCTACGGTTGTAGAACTAGAAAAAGATGATACAAGTTAATATCCTCTAAAAGCACTAGACTTTCTAATGTGCCTTAAAAATGTAAAAGAAGCCTCCTACTCATATTTATTTTTAAATCCACTTTAGGACTCCAGGAGGGAGAGCCTTTTCATTTGTATTAGGAGCCATCATAAGGAGCCTATTAGCACTACTTCCATTCAGAAGTCCAGCTCTTACTCAACCTCCCTTTCTCGATTCAATAGAAGCTCTCTGGTCAAGCTGGACTTCACTTTGGAAGAAGGATAAATGTATGACAGGCTGACTCCTCTCTTCTCAAAGACAGACATTGAAAGGTTTCTCACCAAAGAAAGGAAATTTTTCTATTGAAAAATTATTTTTTGGAATCTGGGTATAGAGCCAAAGCACACATTGTCATCACAGAAAAGATGGTTTGGAATAGTTGAGAAGCTGAAAGTGAGAATGAAAATATTAAAAAGCAATACAAATCAAAAAGGAACCTTTACAGTTGGGGCCAGTTTATCCATTAGGCACAGAATGAACAGTGCCTAGGGCCCATGTTACCCTTAACAGCTTATGAAAATAAAAACAAACTTAATATCTTTTAAAATCTGAAAAAATGAAAATAATAACTATATAAATAAGAAAATAATAACTATATAAATAAGAAAAATATATAGCCTGTGATATATTTGTCTTTATGCCAAAATGATCATAGAATACAATTAAAATTTTTTTTTTAATGATGGAAGGGGCCACAAAGTCAAAGGTGCCTAGAGTCCCCCAAAATCTTAACAATTCTTTTCACCAAGGAGAGATGGGTTAGAACCATTGAGCTAAGCAGAGGCACCCACAATTATAGGTTTGGCCTTATGCTTAGGGTTGTGAGTAGAATGATTTTAGCCTTTGCAACGTTGGCTTTGAATGATGGAGCTGACTTGGGATAAAATTATGAAGACAATTATTTTGGGAGTTTCCACTCTCTTGTTATACACACACACACACACAAACACGTGTGTATTCAGACACATACATACACACATATGTGAATGCACGTATAAACAGTACAGTGAATGTTATTGAGGACTTACAATGTGTTGGCGACTCTCCTAGCCATTAACTTATGTTACATAAGAATACTTAAGTTAATAATGAAAGAAAAACCTCAATAGTCTCTGCCCACTGGAACAATGGGACTAAAAGTTTGGTCTGTGGACCAGATGATGCCATGGTTTTCATCACAATGAAAAAACTTCAAAATTGTATTTGTGTATCCATATCTTCACCCACCCTACTCACACCCCAGCTCTTAAGGATGTGGGCAGGAAAAGGGTTAAAGAGAGACAATAGTGTGGTTGTTTAGCCAAGAGAAGAAAGGGTGGTGAGAAACAGAAGAGAGAGAAAGAAAGGAGGGAAGGATAGGAGGAGGGGAAGAAAAAGGAAAGCAAAAGGATCGTGAGGAAAAGGGCAAAGACAGAAGAGAGACACCTGTTAGTCAACAGAGTTAAATGTCCAAAGAATGGCTGGCATGGAGTTTCACTTTATTATTACTCTCATTTTCTGAGGAAAACATACAGTGAAATACACAGATATTTCCTATATAGATGTATAAGTATTTTCTAAACATTTTACTATGTGAATTTGC
Source organism: Arctocebus calabarensis (assembly GCA_963573935.1). NCBI lineage: Eukaryota > Metazoa > Chordata > Mammalia > Primates > Lorisidae > Arctocebus > Arctocebus calabarensis. The sequence goes on along the minus strand of CAUYON010104414.1, from coordinate 1,257 downwards.
TAATATATAACTTTAAAAAATTTTACAGTGAACACACTTGTGGGCATCATCCAAATTTTACCATCACTATTTTACTGTATTTCTGCATTAGTATATCTATTCCTCTGTTCTTTCCTCTCATGAGCCATTAGTCAATCTCAGTTTTTAATGCACTTCAAAATAAATTGCTGTCAGAACACTTTCCTTATAACTTAGTCCACATTGGTTTCCAGGGTTTTTTCTTTTGAGGTAAAACTTATTTAAAATCATAACCTGCAAATGTGAACATTAGCTGAATTTTGACAAATGCATACACCTGTAAAACACAAACACCTCTTTAGATATAGGAAATTATCATCATCCAGAAAGTTCCCTCATCCCCCTTCTCTGTTAATTACTGCCCTCAAACTCCTGAGGCAACCTTTGTAGATTAGTTTGCTTGTTCTAGAACTTTATGTAAATGGGATCACATAATATGAACTCTTCTGGGTAAGGTTTCTTTTACTCAGTGGACGTTTTGGAGATTCACCTGTGCTGTTGTACGTATCCTAGTTTGTTGCTTTTGAAATTGTAGGGTATTATTCCTTTGTATATATAGACATAGTTTGTTTATCCATTCTCTTACTAATGGCCACTTGACTTACTTTACAGATTTTAACTATTATTAATAAAGTTGTCATGGATATTCTTATATAAGTCCTTTTCTACATATGTTTTTATTTGCCCATGATAAGAACCAAGGAAAGGTGTTAAGGTGGGTTTAGTTTTATAAGAATCTATGAGATTTTTTTTCTTTTTCTTTTTTTAAAAATTTTTATTAAATCATAATTGTGTACATTAGTGCAATCATGGGGCACAAGGTGCTGACTTCATATACAATCTGAAATATTTTCATCGAAATGTTTAACATAGCCTTCATGGCATTTTCACAATCACTATATGTAGACGTTGGAATTCTACATTTAGTAAGTTTCACCTGTACCCTTCTAAGATGCACTGTAGGTGTGATCCCACCAATTACCCTCTGTCCACCCATCCTCCCACCTCCCCTCCCCTCCCTTGCCCTTTTCCCCATGTTCTTGTGCTATAATTGGGTTTTAGCCTTCGTATGAAAGCTATAAAGTAGCTTCATATTAAGGCTGAGTACATTGGATACTTTTTCTTCAATTCTTGAGATACTTTGCTAAGAAGAATATGTTCCAGCTCCATCCATGTAAACATGAAAGAGGTAAAGTCTCCATCTTTCTTTAAGGCTGCATAATGTTCCATGGTATACAA
>CAUYON010104411.1:0-33387 GCA_963573935.1 Arctocebus calabarensis | reverse complement strand
ACAGTGAGGTCCAATTTGCTATCATCTTTACTTCCTATAGCTTTCAGTCCTTGTGAAAGAATATCTCGTAAATTTTGATAAAGAGGCTTGTCAGTATAGCCCAGTAATTTCACTGTTTCCATGTATTTGGCAATTTCACCTATAAGAATAACACAATCATTTTATAACTTTTAATCACAAATCTAGTATTTTTATCTCTTAGTTTTAAGAAAATAATTCATGGTTGTAGCAAACTTAGAATGCAAACATACAATGTCTTGTTAAGATACATATTTTTTTGTCCCAATCACTTCAATGAGAAATATGATACTGAACACAGGAACTGTCAGCTAAGTCAAATAAAAAATGCATTTTGAGATACAATGTAAAAAATACTTTTTTAATTGTGAGAGACAGTAAGACCCATAACTTAAAATTTTTTAATATATAAATATAACTGTGATATTTTAAAACGATAAAAATTACAAAAGGACTTAGAAAAAAAGATTATGAAAATAAAATGTCCATAAGTACAATGAATTATCATAGTTAATACTCCATTTTTTTCTCCATAGAAGCCATTCCCTCTAAAGCAGATAGGTGCATTCTTTGTATAAAAAGAAATAAAACACACAAAAAACAGGTTGAAGAAAGAGGTAAGGTGTGGTTTTCTCATAAAATAGAAAAATTGACTTTTAAATGATAAAGGGTTTACTGCACACTGAGGCAAAACCACAACATAAAAAGAAATGCTACTATTTAGCACTTTTTTAACATTAAAAATTCATTTTGGGGACTAATGACTTACACACAGACTTTTCCCCTGACCTCTGGACTTGTATCTTCACTACTCATCTATGGATTCTTGGATATGTAACCATCATCTCAAATCCAAATTCAAACTCCTGACCTACCCCAAAACCCTGTTCCCTATGGTTTTCCTCCTGTCACAGAGAACTCAATCCTTCTAGCTATGTAAGCCGAAATCTCAATCACCCTTAAAAAGCTTTTCTTTTCCTCATACCCTGCATCTCATGTATCAAGAGATCTTGTCAGTGCTATGTACACATAAAATATACACTTTCATTAACTCAAACATTCATTTAGCAGCTCCTATGTGCCAGGCACTATCCTAGATTCCTGGAATACATCAAGAAAAAAAAGGCAAAAATCCCAAACTTCCATTTTCTTCATCTGACAAAGGCAATCTACAAAAAACCTAAATCAAACATTACCATGAATGGTAAAATATGGAAAATGTTTCCTCTGAGAGAGCTCAACAGGTAAGATATCCACTTTGACCATTTTTATTCCATAATGCAATAGTCACATAAGCTTTTAGCTGGTACAATTAGGGAAAGAAAAGAAATAGATGGCATAGAGTGGAACAAAAGTGTAACAGTCTTTGTCACGAACAACATGATAGTGCATGTGGAAAATTCTATAGAGTCTACAAAAAAAAAAAACCAAAAAAAACCCTACTAGAACTAATAGGTAAATTCAGCAAGGTCACAAGATGCAAGGTAAATATATTAAAATATATCCTTTTTCTATATATTAATAAAAAGCAAATCGAAACCTAAAATTTTTTAAATGTCATTCAACATCAAAAAGCATCAAATACTTAGCAAAAATACAATGAAAGAAGGGCAAGATTTTTCCAGAAGACTATAAAACACAGTTGAGAGAAAGAAAAACTAAATTTAATAAAGGATATAAAACATTAATGGAGGGCCGGCACCTGTCGCTCTGTGGGTAGGGTACCAGCCCCATATTTTGAGGGTGGCGGGTTCAAACCCAGCCCCGTCTGAACTGCAACAACAAAAAATAGCCAGGTGTTGTGGTGGGCGCCTGTAGTCCCAGTTACTCTGGAGGCTGAGGCAAGAGAATTGCCTAAAACCCAGGAGGTGGAGGTTGCTGTGAGCTGTGTGACGCCACAGCACTCTACCCAGGGCGATAAGGTGAGACTCTGTCTCTACAAAAACTAAATAAATAAACTCAACAACATAAAGATCTCAAAACTCCCCAAATTAGTCGAGTCTCAAATGAAGTTCTCTCAAACTTAGGGGCAGGAGTCTGGTGATTCTAAACTTAAACAGAAATGTGAGAGAGCTAAAATTAACAAAGTAGCGAAGTTAAGTTTAAAGAAAAATAGTGCTACAGGACCTAAACTACCAGATACTACCACATTAAGACTTAAGATGAAGCATAATAATTAAGATGGTGCTTCCCAACAGTAGACAAAAAGAGCAATTAAAAAGAAAAAAAAAAAGAGTCCAGAACAGATCCACAGATTCATGCTTGATTTATAATAAATGTGGCATCAAAAGGAAAGAAAAGTCTTTTCAAGAAAGGCTGCTCAACTATATATAAATATAAGGGTGAGAAAGAAACCTAACTCTTCCTCATTCAATACATGAAACTCAATTGCATGCAGACGATATGTGTAATTGGTGATTTATAATTGCCAAACTTAGAACACAAAAGATACAAAAGATGTAACAACACAAAAGATAAATAAATAAATGATATATAAATACAGTAGACTACTACATAGAAATGAAAAATGAACAAGCCACTGTTAAACATGCAAAAATGGGGATGAATTCACAAATTTATGTGAAAGAAAAGGACACTAACAGAAACAGATGCTAATTTCATGAGGGCAGAGTTTTTTTTAATCTATTTTGTCCCCTGTATGACTATATTCCTATAAATTTTAAAAACAAATCTTTGATGTTGGAAGTTAAGCAAGTGGTTCATAAGGCCTGGAGGAAGAGGATTTACTGGCTATAGGAGACATAATCAGGTAATTCTGAGAAAGTCATGTTATATTTCTTGATATGGGTGGTAGGATGCAATTTTAAATAGCCTAAGATCAGGGTAGACCTTCCTGAAAAGGAGACGATTAAGCAAAAGCTTGAAAAGACCCCTAACTATATCCAAATCAACTGCTTTTTGCTACTTCTGCTGCTCTGTCTCTTGCTTGGTTTTCAACAGCATTCTCCTATCCTGCCACCTACTCAGGCAGTTCCTTGCTCCCTCAGCAGTCTATCCTCACAACAGAAGGTTTCCCCCTAAAACATGATGGTTCATGTCACTCTTCTACTTCAAACCTCACGCTCTTGCTTAAAGTAAAGGCCAAAGCCCTCATGATGACCTACAAGGACATACCTAGAATCCACTGGGCATTTGTGTCCCTTCTGCCTAGAACTCTCTTCCTCAGACATCCATGCAGCTCACTCTCTTATCTGATGCCACACAAATGTCACCTTCTCAGGGGGCCTGTCCTTAGCACCTTACTTAAAATTTCAATCCTTCTCACTTTAACTCTCATCCATCCCCATCTCCATTTTCTTCTCCTTCCACAATACTAACTATAAAATCCTATAAAATTCACTCATTTGTTTACTATTTATCTCTCCCAACTATATATAATTTAGCTTCCTAAGTACAAGGATTTTTTGTTTGTTTATTGAAATATTCGAAGTGCCAGTTTCTAGAACAGTCCCTGGCACACAATAGTGCTTCAGTAAACACTACTGAATGAATGAAATATGCTTCCTTTCCTAAAAGCATTGAATTAATAACTGAATGAGCCTCAAGTGTTTGTATAACAACTAACATTTGGGAAGGGAGGCTCCAGGACGATGATTATACATAAGCTCTTACTTTAAGGAATATTCCATGCATTATTTTCCCCCAGAAAATCCCCGTTAATATTTAAGAAATCTTTTCCTACCTGGTTTGTTTTTCTCAGGAAAACACTTGTCCATCAAACTTGCAATATTTTCTCTATATCTGTTAAAAATTAAAGATTGATGTTATAGAATGTTACTAATATTTAATAGCAATAAATAACACATTAAGCAATATTGTGTTACAACCTAAATATGCTTACAGACATTTTTCTAAAATAAATTAAAAAAAAAAGACCAAGGAAACTTACTATTTAATAAGTACTTTCTTATTTCTACATGAGATAAACTACAGATCCTGTTAAGAAATTCTGACTAAAAACATTTGCCTTACCATGATTTTGCCCAAAATAATTTATTATAAGTTCTTCTTTACCTAATTTTGGAATCTCTAACATATTTAGGATCTTTCAAATTATCCTCCCAAGGAAGATGGCCAGTCAGCCACTGGATCATGCAATAACCAAGTATTTCCAAATCACCGCGTCGTGATGGGGCTACAAAGGCAAAAGAACAAGAGTGAATATACTGAAATCATTTTTACACTCAATCTTAGTCAAAAGGCCAAGAAGGGATTACTGAAATAACTTTTAAGGTATAAATGCAAGAATACATGAAGCAGGAAGGTAAAACAACTCCACAGTCTGTTTTTCATCACAAAATTCCCACTATATTTAATATTAGCATTGGACATTGGGCAGTATAAAAGAAATAATATGCCTAATTTACCTTCCACTAATAATTTATTTTAAAACCCAAACTGTTAAACTTTAGGGTTTCAAGGTGAGACTATTAGTCTAGCAAATAAATTATAAAACAATGATATTTAATATTGCCTTTGAAAAACCTGAAAACATTCTTTAAAAATGTTATATGCTATTGTTAGGCCCAGAGAACTAAGTGTTTGAGATTCTCCACAGTGTTGGGCACAGGGGGAAAAAAAAAAAAAAGATGTGACTGCTAAAGTATAAGTTAACTTAACAGGTGGCCAAATAAGTTTACCTGTTATAAAGTGATACCTACCAGGAAAACTTACAGACCTTGGAAAAAACAAAACAAACTAACCTTTCATTTAAACTAAATAAAACCAAAAAGAAATCCTTATTGCAATTGAATGAACCACCTCACCAATTCTTGGTTATCTTTGAAGGTTGGGAGGAAGAAGAGGGACAGAATAACACAAGATGACCCTGTAATATAATTGTAGGAATCTCACCTATGCCTTCTTTCTCTACCCCAGCTTGCCTCTTCAATTCTTATTTACCTATCTATTTATTTACTTATGCATAACTAACAGCTGTGTAGGAATTTGATTAAAAACTTTAGCAGTGCATTTCTCTTTCAAGTACCACTGACATACCCACTCCATTGTGTGCATCAATGCTGGTGAATTCAATGGTGCCATCATGACATCTTTTGGGGTCTTCTTTGTATTCTTTATGAACTCCATCAGGGCAGTACCGATAAGCAAGGCCATAATCTACCAAGTACACCTATAATTTTCCAAGCAGTAAGACAAATTAAAGGCAAAATCATGCACACATATCCCTTTAAACAAAATACTGTCACTTAAGGGTAGATTCACCTACAAGGCCATACCATAGTGCCCCAAACAAGTTAGATCTAAAAGGCAAACAGGAACAAATATTTCATTCTGAGAGACTTTTTAATAATAAAGTTAAATGACCATGTGGCTGTAGTCTAGACATTATTGTTGACTTTATATGCTTCTTCAGACACTTGTTACACTTGTAATTAACTTTGTCTCTTCAACTTGAACAATTATAAATTTCATATTTTCTCTTACAGAGTCTAAAACAAAATTGAACACAAAGTAAACCATCAAAACTGTTGTTGCAGTACACAGAAAAGCACACTGAGTAGAAGACTGCTAACAGAGTGGACAATATCTTAGTTATCCTCTATTCCTATGTTTCTTCACTTGTAAAATAATCAAATCCCAATTTACTTCACAAAAATATTTCTTAGATTCTAATAATGATCTAAAGAACTTTTTAAATAAGGCTCTTATCTACATTTACTATATATTAAAGTCAAGTCTTCATGATTAAAACTAAATTTTAATATTATATACACACATAATCTGTTAGCATATACACGTGGGTCTGATGGGTACACAAAGCTAATAAATCTGGCTTTCTTCTACTCCACAGCCACATATTACATCTCTAATTCTGGGTAAATGTCACAAATGTATGCATCTGGGCACAAAGGAAAACTTAAGTAAAAATATGGTGATAGAGCTAGCACACATCTAATATGGGAAAAATAATCCCATCCAAAGCACATGTCCAAAGGATATCAGAGCATTAAAAATATTTCCATATAAAAAAGGGAGAATGCTTTAGTCAAATGCAAATTGATAAAAACTGTATTTGTATTGACTGTATTATACAAGTCAAATCTGCTTCAATTATTGGAACCCTTATTAAGATTCTTAGTTTTGTTTTTAACCTAAACACATCTAGAAGAAGACTGCTAGAAAAAGTGGATATGAATTTGTTGATTACTTTTAAGATTTCTCCATTAGCATGCTAGCAACTTTCTTCTGTCATACTTACTCAGGTTCCCTTATATCCACCACAACTGACATGGGAGAAAGGAAAGCCAATACATGAGATAACAGAAAAAGAAAAGAAAGCAAAGGAAAGAGGAAAAACTACACAGAGATAAAGGTAGGTGGGAGGAAAAGAAAAATGCAGTGTAGAATATTGACAACAAATTAAAATAACCAAAAGACCCAACACATTCAAAATGTTTAAACTATCCTTTTCTTCATAAAAGATCAATTAAGAAGTGAGAACATACATTGAGTACAGTGGCCCAATTGTGTCAATTAACCCTACTTTTACCGAAATAATGAAAACAGCTTTACAAGAAAATTGTCTGGGTACCTCTACTCCAAATAAAACGACCCAAATAAAAGTTTAGTAATGTTAACTTTTCTCTTTTCCTTAGAAAGTAAAACTCACAAAGGGAATATAATAAACTTTTAAAAATTCACATTTGAATTCCAAACACTAAGGGTATATGAATTTAGACAGCTAAGATATTTCTGTAAACCAATTGATTTGAATAATCAACATGTTAAAGACCAAATTTTCCAAGTAACAGAACACTTACATTTGATGGATTTCCTGAACAAAGGAAATAAAAAAAGTGACAAAGCAGACAGGCAAACATAATTCATTGGTGTACTATATAATTTTAAGCTTCCACCCCCAAATAGCTACTTGAAATTCATTTTGTATCACAAGTACTTCTTCTGAATATTATTTGGGCAAAATAGCCCTTGATAAAGTGCCAACAAATTGCAACAAAAATGTAGAATGTTAACTAGATAAAAGTGTCAAGAAGAAATATTATCACCATAACTACTTCAAAAAGTAAAACTCCTGCATGTGTTCAAAAGTTCAAAGCAATCATATTTGTTTTCAAACATGTTTTAAATAGTCAAAATCGAAGTTATAAAACTACCTGGTCAGGATTCTTGTAGCTCAGAAGAAGATTTGAGGCCTTGATATCTCCATGTACATACTCATGCTCGTGAATATATTCAAGAATATCCAGCTATGGAAATACCATACAGAATAAATTAATGCAGTACCTAATACCAACCAGCAGAGGACCAAGCTTCAACACAAACTAGCCTTTACTGTTTTAAAAACAATCTTTTAAAAACACAAAGAACATAGCTCACATACAATTCTTAAGCTTAGTAGCAAGACAGTTTTCCGAGAAAACCTTTTGGCATTTGCTTCATATATTTTCTGAAGGTCACTCCCAAAGCGATCCATTATCATAAACCTATAACTGAAAACAAATATAAAAAGTCAACAAACAAAATATGACTCAGGAAAATTCACTTTGCAATGAGTACTCTCCATTCAAAGTAATTTTTCCAAGGCAATGTTTAGTAAGAAAGTATTCTTTAAAAAAGAAATACAAACATTTGAAACAATTTCTCCCAATTAGAAATCACAAGAATTCAGCGTGCTGTCCTCTCCTCCCTTTTATCTGGAGGACCTCTTTCTCATCTCAGCTAGTTATGGGAGACAATATTCAATTTAAAATAATGACCACAGAGAATCCAACAAATCATTCACAGTAAAAATAAAACAATCTAAATAAAAATGATGGCACTCATTTTTCTCATAGTTAAAGTTAATCTATGTTTCTGGACACTAGCTTCCTTCCTGTGACTATTTTTCTCTATTTTGAAGGAATATTTTAGCAGTATCAACATTCTGTTAAAATCATGACTGTCAAGAATTGCTGTAACAACAGCTAAATTCAATAAAATGATTTAAGTATTGTACATTTAAAACTCTATGTCCAAGATATAGGGAAGAACAAATATCCTAGAAAAATATGAAGATTTGGGGTTTTCCCACGAGCCAGTTATGTCACGCTGGCCAAGTCACATAACTTCCTTGAGCTTCAATTTCCACAAGAATCAAGTCAGAGTAGGAACTGACCCCCTTCGATGGTTTTTTCTAGCACTAAAATTCTAAGATTTGATAATCTTGTCGTATTTCAGTATGTACTAAAAGCCATCACTGGTTTGCAGTAACGCTGTTCAGTGTTTGCTCTAAAAACCACTTTTATTTTCAACAATTTCCTAGATTCAATTTGTCTGGTTAAATCACTCAATAAATCAATAAAAACCAAGACCATATTCAGATGTCTTCCAATGAGGATAAGATAATGAATTGCCATCATCGTGGCATCTAGCATTTACTGAATACTTGGTATAAGCATAGCACTACTCTAAGCACTTTAGACATATTAATGCATTTAAACCTCACATCATCCCGATAAGGTAGGTACTCCTACTACTCTCATTTTACAGCCAAGGAAAACTGTAATTTGTCTTCTTATATGTGATGGGGCCATGCTTTTAACCACTGTATTATACATACTGAAATAAATAAATGTCTCCCTCAGTACAAAGGTTTGTAAAACAAACAAATATCAGAAGGATATAAAAAAAATCACATGTATATGTCATAGGCTTCTATGATAATACAACAATTTCCATAGGGAAGGAAAAAACAACATACCAAATAAAAAATTCAAAATTCTATCCATTTTAAACTGGAAGAAAATTTGAGATAATCTTGTCTAAACATCTTTCATAAATAAAATGACTAAAGCCTATGTAGGTAAAGTGATCTGTCCAAAATCATATGATTAAGTTGATATAATAAAGGTTGACAGATACTAGCACATATGGACATTTTTGTTTTCATAAAATAAGTGATGTATGTAATAATAATAATACAGGTTGAGCATGCCAAATCTGAACATATGAAATCTAAAATCCTCCAAAATTCCAAAGTGTTTGACCATCAACCTGATGTTTAAAGGAAATACTCATTGAAGCATCTTCAGATTTCAGATTTTTGGATTTGGAATGCTCAACTGGTAGATATTAATGCAAATGCAAATACTCTAAAATAAATCTAAACATTTTTGGTCCCAAGCATTTTTGATAAGGAATATTCAAAATACAATACATGAGCAACAGAAATACAACCTTTGATTACATTCTGAAAGAGGACTAAAACACAATTACTTAACTCAATATGGGATCTATAAATAAATCACATTATGTAGGTCTTTGCTTTTATTCATAGATCATTCCACCACTATTTTAAACAGTCCCTTAACCTCCTCGCCATTTCTAAATTATAAATATCAACTGCAGTATGATTCCATAAATTGCAGAGAAACTTAACACATTCTTTTAGAAAGACAGCTCTACCAGTGAGTAGTAAGATGAAAAGTATTTATTTCTAAGTACTTTCTCTAAAGTAAAAAATGTTGAGAAAAGTATACTTTTCTAGTGACTTGGATAAAACATGCAAGTAATAGGAAAATATAAATCAGTATAAATGATCTAATAATGATAGCAGCTAACACTTTTATGATCCTAACACTGTTTTAAGCCCTACATACATATTAATTCAAATGAGTTATCAGGAAAAGTAAGGATTTCTGAAAGGGAGGGAGGGGGCTATAATCTTACTTCCTATTTCTTTACTTTTGTAAGAATTATAAAAATTACTTTTTAGAGCTTCAACTTAAAAATAAATCAATACCCTAAACATAACTAATATTCTCCTTTTGAAGGAGTCATTTCTAGCAACCTAATTTTATAGTAGAAAGAGGCTGGCTGAGAGGTAAGGTCACCACCAGCAAATGGTGAGTTTAGACTTAGGCTCAACTGTGTCTGGTTCCAGTCACTGGATTCTAAGTCACCTCTGATTCACACCAGGTAAGTTCTCTCTGGCAGGACCCTGAACAGACAGTTTACAGAATTAACCTTCAACCCACCATCTCTCAGGCCCTGGTTACCTAACAGCAATCAGGCACACAAGACCTATTTAATCGATTCTGAGCTTTATCATAAAACAGGTGGTAAGAAGGAAAACAGCAAAATGTGCTATGACAGTGTGGACCTTCAGACAGACTATCATTCCCAAGCAAAACACCACCATTCCCAAACATAAATAATACATAAATAAAACCAACAATAATAATCACAATGGTGATGATTACAATGAATATTTACTGAGTACTTACTATGTCCCCCTTACAATTTACACATTTTCATTTCTTCTTCACAATGACTCCATGAAACATTAGTTTATTAAATATGAAATGTCCAATTTTCTTAAGTACTAAGTTTGACAGTTGGTATCTCTGATGTTTTACTTTGACACTTCTTGTTTTATTTTTGTGAATGAATCCTTATTCTTTTTTTTTATTTTTTACATATACATGTGTTTATTAGGTTTCCACTTTTTGCCTTCACAGAATTAAAAAGGCTTAAAATTTAATAACAGTAAAATGTTTAAGACAAGAACAAAAACCTCCTGAAGAATCACATCCTTATTCTTTCAAGCACATGTTTTGGTTTGTGATTATCTTTCAATTTTTTTTTTTTACAGCAATTTTTGTAACCAAGGATGATCAAAAATTTGTGTTATTTTCAAATACAAGTTCTATCGTGGAACCAATGCAGTGCAGACAGCTCAAAATATCAACAAAACATTTGGGTTATAAACATATATAGTACATGGATGGTTTGAGAAGTTCCGTTCTCACGATTTTAATCTTGGAATTGAGCCTTGTGGGCAACCTAAGACCAAAGTGAATAATGATAAGCTGAAAGCTGACGTGGAAGTGAATCCATCTCAATCTATGCATGAATTAGCAGCAAAGTTGAACAATACTATTCGAACAACATTGAACCATTTGAAACAAATAAACAAGGTAAAGAAGCTGGATAAATGGGCGCCTCATGAATTAATCAAGCATTAGAAGAGAAATCACCTTGAACCTTGCCTTTCTTTGCTGCCACAACATAAAAGTGAACCATTTCTATTGCTACACATAACAAAAAATGAATTCTTTTTGACAATTCTCATCTTTGGGCACAACGGTTGGATAAAGATGAAGTGCCAAAACTCAGTCCAATATTCATCAAAAAAAGCTAATGGTGTCTGTTTTGTGATCCAGTGCTGATATTATCTACTACAGCTTCATGAAACCTAGTCAACCAGTTATAACAGCTGTCTAAGACTATAACCAAATGGAGGAAAAGATGAAATTCCTGCCATTAAGCAACCAAGACTGGTCAATAAAGACAGGCCAAAATCTGCAACACCACGCTTTTACACACACAATGCTATTCAAACTACAAATGGTAGACTTAGAAACTCTCTGTCTTCTTCTGTATTCAACAGACCTTGCACCAACTGACTATTTCTACTACTACTTCTTCCAGGCTCTAGAAGGAAGGAAAAATGTTCGATTCTCAATAAGCTGTGAAAGATGCCTGCAATTTCATCACTATTCTTTCTCCAGGCTTGTTTGCTGTTGGCATACACAAGCTACTGTTAAGATGGCAAAACTGTGTCAATAGTTTAGGCACACACTTTGCTTAACTGTACTGCTTATTGTTTGAGATACAATAACCTGAACTTCTGACTTGAAATTGGACATTTCATATTTAATGATTTAATAATACTATTATCCCCATCTTACAGGTAAGGAAACATGATCATAAAGTAACTAGCTCAGGCCCACACCTCATGGAATCAAGTATAATCAATTTATTACTAGATTTGTTCAGTGATATTTAGGTTTTATTGAGATACAATGTATCTTTTTTTAAGAAGAAGTTTACAGGAATTTATAGAAGGGGGAAAGGCTTTGTTATTCCAAGTCCAAAAATGCTTTAGACCCAAACACACTTTTCTTCCAATCATCTCTAAAAAATGTGGTTTTTCATAACACACTGTTTCTTGGTAATATAACTACTATATAGTGAAGCACAAAAATATATGCTTTCTAGTAAGTCATCTGCAAGGGTTTTTCTCACCTTAGTACCCTCTAGATCAATGGTTCTCAACCTTCCTAATGCCGCGGCCCTTTAATACAGTTCCTTGTTGCTCTAGATCACAGGTGTCCAACCTGCAGCCCATATGTCATTGCATATTATTAAAAGAATGTTTCGCTTATTTGTAGTGTTGGATATTGTTAAAAGTATGCATGAACTTTTTCTTTTGCTCATCAGCTTTCATTAGTATTTGTGTATTTAATGTGTGGCCCAAGACCACTCTTATTCTTCCCATGTGTGGCAGAAAAGAAAAAAAAGATTGGACAACAGTCTTTAATTCACCATGTAAACCAATTCCCAAGTGCTACTTTCACCATCATGTCATCTTTGTCCCTTGCTCAACAGTGTGTGATACTTCTACCTCCTGCATATCCATTCCACAATGCTCCTTCTGAGGGACTTTATCTAACAAATGCATTCAGTGTAAACTGGTTTCTTGTACCCTCAATAAATCCCCAACAAAATGCTCCTTCTGTGTCTTCATTACATACCTTCTCCACCTTTATTTCATTCTCTACACACATGCCCTCTTCCTTTGCTAGAGAAAAATAGCCATCAGGCCAAACAGGACAGAACGCTATCCTGCCTTTGTTCATGTTAATCTCCCCTGGATATGACATCCCTCCTCTTCAATAACTTTCTAAACTAGTAAGTCTTAATATTTAAAGACCAGGTCGGGCGTGGTAGCTCACGTCTATAATCCTAGCACTCTGGAAATCCAACGCAGGTGGGAATCCAATGCAGGTGGACTGCCTGAGCTCATAGGTTCGAGACCAGTCTGAGCCCCCCCTCTAAAAATAGCTGGGCGTCCCAGGCAAGAGAATCGCTTCAGTCCAAGAGTTTGAGGTTGCTGTGAGCTGTGACGCCCCAGCACTCTACCAATGGCAACAAAGTGAGACTCTGCCCCCCCCCCAAAAAAAGAATTAAAGACCACTTTGGGAGTAAAAGCTAATACTTACCTACATTCCACATACATTCTAACCGTTTTACATTTAATCCTCATTAAGTAGGTAGCTGTTTCTTCATTTCATAGATGAGGAAACAGAGGCAAAAAGAAGAAACTTACCTAAAGTCCCACACATTTTACATGAAAAATACATGTCTAGTATTTAAAACTAGACAATGTGGCTCTAAAACCTTTACTCTTAACTTATTTAACTAATCCTTGCTATATACTATTTCTCCAGGAAATCTTATAAAAACTATGAAAATTTATTCCAGCAAAATTATATATAAAAAAAGGTTACATGTTATTTCAGAGAGCCCCACACTCCCTAAAAGATACAGGGATCTCAAATGAATGCCACTGGTTGCCTGCCCAACAACAATTCCTCCTCTCAGTCTTTTCTAACAAAGCACCTGCTAGCTCAGCCTTTCGTCCTCTACTACATAGTCAAATGCCACACCAAGTCAATTACTGTGATTACTCTGCTCATACCAGTAAATGGTTTAAGAATGAGCACTGATAAAACTCTGACCAAGAAAAAGGACAGGAATTCTGCCACAGGACTCTTGGGAAAGGCTTCCTTGCCTAGAAAAAGAAACTCACAAGATGCAATACTATAATATTTTCTGCCACTGGGTACTATGTCTACATGTGAAGCCTAGATATGGGGCAGCCACTCTGAGACCTAACAGAAAACAAAGCCAACATGAGAAGGGCAAAGATGCAAGATAAGGAACCTGCACCCTTGATGACTGTTTTAAGACAAGTGAATCAAAATCTTTCTTTACTTGTAGCTTAAAGCATCCAAAGCAATATACTCCCAGTTATAAATTAAATCTACTCTTTAAGTCTCAAGCTACCAATCCTACTCCATGAAGTTCCATTCATTCATTCAAATATTTAGAAGTGTGGCTTAAACATAAAGTATCAAAAGTTTTCATTAACTCAACTATATCAAAGTATGTGTTCTCTCCACTCTGTGAATTCCTAAGATAGGAAAGAGTCAGAATCACACAATTGTTCTCTGTTTCATATTTTTTTTTCTCTCACCATCTAGAAGGAATCCCTTATAAATAGGAGTGAGTCTAATTTTCTGTGGGTACATTATATATATAACAAAAAATACCAAAAGGAATCCTAAAAGGCCCCCTTTTGTTTAAAGGACACGGGCTTTTGTTTATTTTTAAGGGGGGAAAAAAAAATCAAGGGCCTATTTGGTTGTGTTCCACTTTGCTGAGTTTGTCAGTTGATATTGCTTTATAGAAGTCCCCTGATTAGAAAGTAACCTCCAGTCTAACACAGCATCATAGTTTGCTGCTATGGAAAGCAGATGGTCTAACTGCAGAAATAACCTTATTCATTTGTGTTGCATACACTCTATAGCCCAGCTGAAGGCCTAATAATAAGATTATAGATGCTCAGTAAATAATTCTTTTTTGCTTTTTGAGACAGAGTCCTACTCTATTGGCCTGGGTAGAGTGCCATGGCATCACAGTTCATAGCAACCTCAAACTCTCTTGGGCTTCGGCAATCCTCTTGCCTTAGTCTCCCAAGTATCTGCAACTATAGGTGTGCACTGCTACATCTGGCTAGTTTTCTATTTTTAGTAGAGATGGGGTCTCGCTCTTGCTCAGGCTAGTTTCAAACTCCTAAGCTCAAGCAATCCACCTCCCTCGGCTAAGATTACAGGCCACTATGCCCAGCCAGTAAATAATTCTTGAGTAAACCAAGTGAATTGACGGTGAATGCTCATAAAAGGAAGAAGAAAAAAAAATCATATATATTTTTACCTTTTTCCATTTTTATCATGTAGACCAGACCCCCAATACTTAGGCACACCCAGGTACTTCAGTTTATGGGTACGAATCCATTTCTGAACTACAAGTTAAAACAGATACTCATGATTTTAATTGTTATACATAAATGACACTTCTTAAAAAAAACATTAAAAGTAAAATACACCTACACATGTAACAAGAATTCATCTTTATCCATAAAAAAAGAAAATGAAGAATACAAAATATAACCAATTAAGTGAGAAGTACTTTAAAATAAAAGCAGTTTTTTTTCTTTTTCTTTCTTTTTTTTTTGCAGTTTTTGGCTGGGGCTGGGTTTGAACCCGCCACCTCTGGCATATGGGGCCAGTGTCCTACTCACTGAGCTACAGGCGCTGCCAAAATAAAAACATTTTTATTAAACTACCAAATTTTGTTATCCTGCCCTTAAAATTGTCTTTAAACTGAAAAATCTACAAAAACATTTTTAAAAAGATCTCAACAACAGTACAGTCATCCCTTAGTTCCAGGACCCGTCCAAGACACCAAAACTCTACAGATGTTCAAGTCCCTTATATAAAGTATGTAGTATTTGCATGGAACCACTGTACATCCTGACATACACTTTAAATCATCTTTGGATTACTTATAATACCTAATATAATATAAATTCTATGTAAATGGATGTATTTTTTAAATGTGTTATTTATTGCTGTACTGTTATTTTTTATTTTTACTGTTGGTTTTTCTTTTTCTTCAGGTCTTTTCAATCCTCAGTTGAATCTGATTCAGAACCTGTAGATATCAAGGGTCAACTGCACTGAAGTTGCAGTTAATCTCTCTAATTATGGAAATGTTTACTTGCTTCCACAGAAAGACCTAATTTTTTACACCAATATAAAAGTTTGCCTCAATCTATAATAAAAGTCACTAGAAAGGAAATCAAGGTCTAGGAGAGATGGAAGCCTTTTTTGAGAAATTGCCAAGCTTGATACCATCCTACCAGGAGAATCCTTGGACTCTTAAAAGGGAAGGGAGGGAATAATAGAAGGGACAAGAGTAACTAAAGTTCTGTTCTCTACCTTGATATCCCATCTTACTTCACCAATTATGGCATTGTCCCTGGTTATGTTCTCGGTAATCTAGAAAAACACTCAAAATGATTTGGAGATCCTTAAGCTATACTCATGAAGTAGGGTTAATTCTCAATATTTCCTAAATTATACATCACTTATTAACTTTACTCTATATATCAATAAGATGAAATTGTATCACAACCAACACATTAAGGCTGTGGTTCCCAAGCCTTAAGCCATGGACCAGTACTGGTTGTGGCCTGTCAGGAAATGGGCCACACAGAAGGAGACAGGTGAAGCTTCAGCTGAATTTACAGCTGCTCCCCATCACTCGAATCACTGCCTGAGCTCTGGTTCCTGTCAGAACAGCAGCACCAGGCATCAGGTTCTTTTAGGAGCACAAACCCTACCATAAACTACCACCTGAGGGATCTAGGTTGCATTCCTCGTGAGAATCTAATGCCTGGTGACCTGAGATGGCGCTCAGGTGATGATGGGGAACAGGGGAACAGCTGCAAATACAAATTATCATTAGCAGAGAGGTCTGACTGCAGAGACCATAATAAATTAAATGCTTGCAGACTCACACATCGAAACCAACCTCCCCTTGCCCCATGGAAAAATTGTCTTCCACAAAACCAGTCCCTGGTGCCAAAAAGATTGGGTACCACCGCATTAAGAAATCAGAATTCTTTCATACAAATTGCATGTAAATGGAATTTATAACACAAGAAATAGCAAAGAGTCAAAAAATAAGATATAATGCTCTAGTCTTGGCTTAAACAAAACAAAAATAGTGGTCATTTTAAAAGTATAAACATGTACATTGTATTTCTTACTTTGCTCTGGTTTAGCAGCTCGCTGGTAGAACTTTAATTCAGTAAAAAGAGGTCCATTGTCACTGGGTTCCTTAAAACATAAGAGTTAATTAAAACCAGCAATAGTTAAAACTACTGAGTTTTTTTCAATGAACCTTCAAAGAAGACTAACAAACCAATTTTTCTTTCCAAACAATGTAATTTTGATACTGAAGTTTATAACTGTGTTAAAGATTAAGTCAAACTTCTTAGAAATGTTGAGAGAAATTTAAGTGCATACATCTTCTATTTCTTTCAAGTTCCATCTCTATAAGTAATAAATTATACAAAATCAGATATACAGCTCGGTCTTTGCAGAAGTTTAAAAAAACATTTATACTAATTTCATCTTTATTAAGATTCCCCTTAAGCAAAGATCAGCAATCATGTTAACTGTATCACCAAGGGGCTACAAGATATTTCTGAGATTTAATAAAATTTCAATACCTGATTTAACCAATTAGTGGCAAAATCCATTCCTTTCCTGTTTCTTATTACAGTAATATTTAGTTTATCAGGATTGGCTGAAACAGACCTTACAGCTAAGAAGAGTGTGTATTCTAGACCTCCAGCATGAGCACACACTGTCCATTTAACTGCATCCTTTTATTTCTGACACTAATTCCCATCTTTTTCAAACCAAAAAGCCCTTACAACTTCTTTCCCACACAATAAAGTCAAGCAGAAAATGTGGCTCATTAGCAACTGTTTTACTACCAACTTTATCCAACTACATTAGTTTTATATTTTAAGGGATATTAACAAAATGATTAGTAAAGAGACATACTTTTACTAAAGGGTATTTGCACAAACAAAAAAATAACAGTTTTGCACTGTTACATAAATACGGAAGAGTCGAGAAGATCTTATAATTTTGTAGACTTTTAAAATAAATTTTATCTGACTAAAATTTGGTTAGTATTTATTTAATATTTGGTATTCTGTGTAATTATCTTGTTTACTGAAGATCAGTAAAAAAATTTAAACCAATGAAAACTTCAAATGAGGAACCTAACATTTCTAAAAATAATCTTAGGATTCTTTTTCTTTTCAGGAAGTATGGACAAAAATTATTCTGGCCAGAATATCTATGTAGCTAGAGTTCAAGCCTGCAGTAGAGTATTACGAAAAGTAATAGATAAGGCCTGCTACCTTAACTGAGAAAAAACTGAGTTCAAGGTTACTGGAGATACCTTTTGAAAACACTTAAAATACATTTACTTTTTTTTCATTCAAGAGTAAGATACCCTTACCTATCACAGAAAATCACTCTATTCACATAGTTCTAGTATCACATAAGAAAATAAAGAATCCCTAGTTAAAGCACTTAGAGGAAGACTAATTAGCCAGTCTGCAAATAGGCAGGATGAGCATTTCGCAGCAAAAGAGCAGTACATCGGACACTTGGATCAAAACTTGAAAATAAGCTTGGTTTTTTTGTTACAGGTAAGTAACAAACAAGAAGAGAGTGATATACATGGGCTTGCCATGTCATCAACTCCATAAGAAGTAGGAACTAACCAATATATTAAAAAATGTAAGTGTCGAATCCTTAATTTATGGACTCAGCACCTCAAGTTTCTCCATAACCTGTGGCTCCTTTCCTAGCAGCAATGATAGCCAGATAGACACTTGTGAATGTTTCCAGCCAATGCCTGAGAATAGGCCTGCAGCAGGAGTCTGAAGAATCAGTGTAAGAAATGGAAATTCAAGAAAAAATTCTGGTAAAGTTACTCTCCATAGGCTAATTTTGGGGCTCTATCTCATTAACATAATTCAGATTTGAAAGAGGTTTTCCTAAGACTTAAGGTTTTCCTAGCTTATCATCAATATAAAATTCTGATTTATTCACTTTCAACTTACATCGTATCAGCTTTAATTTTCAAGTTTCCCTTCAGGCAATAATTTATTACACTTATAATAATGGGAATCAACCACATAAACCAGGCTATTATAATAAAAAACCCACTACAATGAAGGCCCTTTGAGCTCATTTCATATTTTTTCTAATCCAATAAACTTCCTTTATCACAAAATAAAGGACCTTCTTCCTTGGCATTGCACTCTAGCCAAAGCTAGCTATTTCTGTTGAAGAAAATACCTTAACTCATAACTAAAATTTTATTAACATATTTCAAATCTAAAATACTTTGCCAACTCTGTAATAGCCAAGATTTAGAAAAGAAATTGGGACTGACATTTTAACTAGAATATCACTAAACGTTTCTTTAAGACTTCTAAGTGTCAAAATGAAGATGACAACAGAAAAAAATTAAAATGTGATATATTTCAATGGCACCATCTAAAAGCAACTGGCTGCCATTTAAAAATGAAGCTGTACGAAGTTTCTCCTTCCTACCAAAAAATTATGATACATGAATTGAAAATTCAGGTCACGTCTCATAATACCAGTGAGGAAAATCAAACATCAGTCTGCAAACTTCTTTCCAAAGAACCTTGAAATTCAGATTTATATCAGTTCACTCTGGGAAAGGAGCATGATACAATGAACTGTAAGGATACACCGTCCAAAAGCCTGACTTCTAGCTTTGCTATTGACATGACTACAATGGTCAGTGCAATTCAAAACACTACTAATTTCTTATTAAGTCTGTCAGCAAGAAAACACAAAAGAGTTTCTTTCTCATTGCATTATCCAACTTATCAATTTACCATTTCTCTCTGCACATTTACTTTCCTGAAATAAAACACAGACAGAGACTCTTAGTAATCTAGAAGCAGAGAAAACACCACTCTCCCATAGCTGCTCCTTTAGGTCAAGCATTACAACCCCAAACGAAGCCAGAGACCATGGTTTGGTAGGAGGGAGTACTTTCTGACTGGGTGCTTAGACATGTACCTTGAATGTGTATGTATTAACTTCACTCCATTGCCCAAGGTAAGAAATCTGTGGGTTAACTATGTGTAGCTCTTTCATAAAGCAGATACAGGTATTACCAGCAGTAACCAAATTTCTTGACAAATCTTCTACATTAACAAGGAAACCCTTACCAGAAGAAGAGTACCTACAAGCCCCTACTGAAGAAAAGGAGCAATGTACACATGATCCCATTTACAGTAACTAAAGTGGTTCACATGCCAGATTCTGTCAGTGGTTCTCAACCTGATGCACAAAAGAATTACCTGAGAAGCTTTACTAAAAGTACCAACTCCCAGACCTTATACCCAGAGATTCTAATTATACTGCACAACTAGGCTTAAGAACGACTATTTAATATGCTATTACATTATTAGGTCTAATGTCACATTAAATATCAATTTGTCCTTATTTCTTAAATATCACTTGTAAGAGAAAATGCCATGAAGGCTATGTTAACCAGTTTGATGAAAATATTTCAAACTGTATATAAAACCAGCACACTGTACCCAATGATTGCATTAATGTACACAGCTATGATTTAATAAAAAAAAAAATCACTTGTAAGTTTTTTCTCTAAAGATAAAATATATGTTTGTTATAGAATATAGAAATTATGGAAACATTTTGATGTCTTCTCTTCATCTATAGCTATTTTATAAAAGACCTTCATACTATATACAGAGTTTTGTATCCTGCTTTTTTTTTTAGTAATTATGAAATTTTTCCTAAAGAGAAATATGCATTCTTTGAAAAGAATGATTTTTAATAACCCCTAATGTTTTAAATGGCAAATGTTCATAAACAGTTCTGATTTTGGGCGGCACCAAAAAAAAAAAAAAAAAAGAAGAACAGTTCTGATTTTAACTCTGGAAAGAACTGATACTCATTTTACATGTTTGTATTTAATGAGTCATTCCAACTTTTAATAATATAAAACTGTAAGAAGGCAAATTATGAATGGGCCTACTCTAGAAGCATACAAGAGAGGAAAGTAAGTGGCATCAGGAAATTGACAGTAAACAGAGTAGTAAAAAGGTGGTGGATAATTATAGCTAAAAAATATTCAAAAATAAATACACATTTAAAGATTGCATAAGGAAAACAAAATTAAAAATAAGGACCTTCTCAAATAACATCTAGTTAGGAAGATAAACACATAAAAAACTACAAACAACTAATGGCAAAAGGAGGATATTAGCATGCGAAACTGCAAAATAAAGTCTAATACAAGGAAGTGCTATAGAGTTTAAAGGAGTCTGGAAAAGACAAGTATCCAGGGAGAAAGAAGCAAACAGCAGTTACTAAATTTCCCCTTCAAAAGGAAAGTCAGTAATGTTGTGTTGTTTATGGCATTCTTCCAGGATCACAAATTGTAACATTGAAAAAGTTAGTGAAATATTAAATGCAAAAGAAAAATCAACTGAATATTTATCACTGCCCTAATTACAAAGAGAATAAAGTATAATAAAAAGAGAACAAAATTAGAAGACAGGAGATGTGGAGTACTAAATAAGGTTTGATCAAATGCCCTTAGAAATACAGTTATTTGTTACCTTAAGCATACAGGAAATACCTCTTCCTATCCATTTTTTCCCTTAACTGTTTAAGTACAAAAGGCAGTAAAAGTGAAGTTATATTGAATAAAAACTGAAATTCTTCTACTTAACAATAAAAATACCGTAATTCTAAGATAAAACACAACTTAAAGAAACTTAAATTATACAGAACAAAGAAGAAATGGTTATACACCAGTTCCACTTATATGTTAAGACACTGGTATGCTTTCCTTCCAAAACATGGAAACAATTATACAAATTAAGGGGTCAGAGGTAACCATATCATTTGAACCCCAGGATCACAAGACATAAAAACTTTCTTCCCAACACAGAAATCTTTTGATGATACTAAGAAGAAACTAATCTTACCCACAGATTTTAATATTTTAATTTGTCATATCAAAGACAAATGCAGATAATATTCTGCAATTAAATGCAAATGATCCAATTTAATAGTAAGAATCTTAGTTTCTCTGACTTAGCAGCAAACTATTTGAAAAGAAATGTTATTCCACAAATAAAAAAGAAGAAAAATTCAAAATAAAAGGTAATCAAGAGAAGGGAATTAACAGGAGAAATAAAAGCACTAACAAACAATTTTAAAGTCATCACTTTCACTTTCTTGCAGGAGAGAAGCACTGAGACTCAATTAGCCTCCCATTGCAAACAAATATAAAGGTGAACCAAAAAAAAATAGAAAATTACTATTTCCGAAAATCAGACAATATGAACTGTGACCCCTAAAACATACAAAACAAAGCAATCCCCAAGACAGCCTGAGGTTTTTTCCTAATAGCACTAGGAGTAAAAAGGAAGAAACTTCGACCAAACATAGACCTGGTAAAACCAAACAACAAGATTAGAAAATTTTAAACGGAGAAATATTGGAGGAAAAATTAAAGATGGATAGCCCTCATGAAATCCTTAATAAAATATTAGCAAATCAATTCCAGCATTATGTAAAAACTATAATAAACCAGGACTAAGTGGAGTGTATGTTAAGAATACAAAGTTAGTTCAGCACTCAAATATCAATCAATGTAATTGCCACATTAACAAAATAAAGGAGAAAAATCCCGTGATTTATCTCAATAGATGCAGAGAAAGCATCCAGAAAATGAATAAGCAAACTACAAACTGGGAGAAAATATTTACAACACATATATCTGAAAAAGCACTTGTATCCAGAAAAACTCTCTTATTACTCAATTATAAAAAGCAAACAAACTAGCTATTTCATTTTAAAAAAAGAGGAGTCTCGGCACAAAAGAAAACACATGAATGATCAATAAGCACAAAGAAAAAGTGCTCAAAATCATTAGTTATCAAGTAAATGCAAACTGAAACTACAATGAGACCCAGTTACAGGACTACTTGAAGGCAAAAAAAAAAACCCCCACAGAACTACCACCACCATATGTTGGAAAAAAGATGGAGCAATCAGAATTCTTATACGTTATTGGTCTATGTATAAAACAACACAGCCGCCTTTTCTATAAACTAGCAATTCTACTTCTAGGTATTTATCCAACAAAAAGAGAGCTTATATCCATGAAAACATTTATACAAGAATGTTTATAGAAATTTTATTTCTAACAGCCAAAACTAGAAACTACCCAAATATCTATCAACAGAGAAAGAATGGAACAAATGATTGATATACCAACAATATGAATGAATCCTTAAACATGCTGAGCATAAGAAGTCAAAATACTATATACTGTGAAATACCATTTATGCAACATTCTTGATCAGTAATAACTCATTCATGGCAAAAAATAATTCAGAGAAGTGGTTTCCTTCAAGGGCGTGGGAAAGTAAAGGTTTAACCAGAGAAGAATATAAAGAGTCTTTCGGGGGTGACAGAAATGTTATATGCATTAATAGATGTGAGGCTACAAGGTATATGCACTTGTCAAAAGTCTTCAACTTGTTTGATATTTATGTGTATTAAACACCTGTGTAAAATAAAAATTATGCCTCAATAAAATATTTTTTAAAAATCATGAAAACCATTCAGGTCCAAAAACATTTGGCTCCGAAGAGATCAGGTTGTTTTTATTTTTGTTGGTGGTGATTTGTTTGCTTGCTTGTTTTTTCACAAAACAGAAAAATTCTGGCTAGAGTAATTCTAATTCCTGGATTTCTATATCCTTTAGGGAAAAAAGTAGGGGGAGTTATGCATTAATTTGCCCAGATAACACATTCTATTATTCTTTTATTTAATAAAACATGATCTTCCCATGTATCAGAACTGACCTGGCTAGTCAAAGTATGCTTATGCCAGACCGGATATTACCAACTTTTACTCATTCCCACCAATTTCTACATTATTACAGTCAACAAAGATCTAGCAAACACACTTAAACAATTTAATTTACAGATGGGATAGGGAAGAAAATGGGGAATAAACAGAAAGAAAAAATTAACCAAGTGGAAGTCCCGGAGTAAATGCAAAAAACAAACAAACAAAATAAATAAATAAAACCCACACAATAAAATTATGTTAAATTAGCATGACCTTGCAGGTTATAAATATTAAAAAGCATTTATAAATAGCTGAAATGTTTTAAATGAACTGAATATTTTTATTCCACATCTGCATACCTCTATGCTTTCATTCATTTCTCACCAAATACCAGTGCCACTCTAATTGAAAACAGGAGGGGGACTTTTTGAACTCAAGATATTTAAAACTGTAAGGTTATTTTTATATCTCTTTAAATATTTATAAAACATTACTAAAAATATAATACCTTATGGTTTAACTAATTCTAGTCATCAAAAAGGATGCTTTACAAAACAAATACTACATCAAATCAAAAAGAATCAGCTAAAGTATGTTCTTACCACTTTTACAACACAGGGTGCATCACTGCCAACCGATTTTGAAGAATTTGTATCAGCTGTTTAAAAAAGTGAAATACTTAGTATCAGAAAAAGTAGCATTATTATAAATGTTATATTAATATTCACATCTGTTATCTGTTACCTTTTGATAGAATAAGTTTCATTTCCAAAATATGTTTTTGGGGGTTTTTTTGAGACAGAGTCTAACTATGTCCCCTCAGTAGAATGCCATAGTGTCACAGCTCACAGCAACCTCAAACTCTTGGGCTTAAGCTATTCTTTTGCCTCAGACTCCTAAGTAGCTGGGACTACAAGTGCCCGCCACAATGCCTGGCTATTTTTTGTTGCAGTTGTCATTGTCGTTTAGCTGGCCTGGGCGAGGTTCAAACCCACCAACTTCGGCGTATGTGGCTGGCGCCATAACCACTGTGCTATGGGCACCAAGCCTCTCAAATAAATGTTTTAGGATATCATTACAGTATATGTTATCAATTTTAAGACTGCCTCATGTTTTAATATGTCTAACTAAAATTGGAATGGATCTTTTAATTTCTGGTTTCTTAAATGTGACCATCAATTAAATCTGGAAAACTTTAGTTAAACAAAAGTACTCAGGGCCTTTGATATGCCAATGTTTACTAGTGAATTCCCCCCCCCCCCAAGAGGATAAATGATGAGATTTCTTAAATTTAACAAACCATGGAATCCTTTTAAGAAGGAACATCTACAGGTAAGAAATTGAGGGACTTAAAATTCAAAAAAAGCACTAGTAAAAATGCATCTGGATCAATAGTTCAGGATGTCAGCACTGACATCCACAATATTTACAACATGACTTTCATTGTATTTCATGCTAATAAAGAAGCACTAGAATACTGAGTTAGTAATATAAAAATGTCCATATTCATTAAACAAATATTTTCTTAATACTATGTGCCAGTTTCTAAGAAATGGGAATTTAGCAGTGAACAGACAAAAAACAAAAAATAAATCCTTACTCTCACGAAGTTACCATTTCAGAGGAAGGAGGTAGACAACAAAAAAAAGTATTTTTTGGCACTAAGTGCTACAGAGGAAAAATTAAGCAGGAAATAAAAAGAGGCAGTGTGCAAAGTAGTAAGAGAGAGCTCACCGACAGAGTGTGATTTGAGCAGTGAGGGAATAAGCCATGTAAGAAGCTGGGTAAAGAGCACTCCAGACAACCAGCACAAAGGCCCTGATGTGGGAGTGTGTCTAACATATTTGGAAAGAAGGGAGGTCAAAGTAGCTGGAATACGGAGGAAAAGGTGAGGGGATCAGAAAAGCATTAGAGAATAAACATGATGGCGTTTATGTTTGTTACACGGGTAACATGAAGGTTTTAGCTGTTACTATGAATATGAATATGACTATGAATCTTCACTGGAAGATTTTGAGAAGATTAGCAAAGTCAGACAGTGATTTTTTTTTTCAAGAAGATAAACTGCTTTATTGGAACAAAAAAGTATACTAATAGAATTAGCAGTAAGTCAAAGTCCAGTCATAGAAATAAACAAAATCAAGTTAATAGATCTTGGTTTCTGGTTGAAACATGCTCCATTCTGCTCAGGTTTTATTTATGACAGTTTGTATGTAGCCCCTTGGTTTAGGAGAGGATTAATCCCAGAACCTATAGTTGCTTTTGACCTGGTAGAGGTAGCTACATTGGGGGCCTGGAGGACTACAGTGTAAAATAAAGATAATCCACATATGCTGTAGTTATCACAATCTCTCAGCTACCCTGGAAAGAACTATGAATGAAGTCATTCTAATATCCATGCTGGAATTAGGCCAGCAGAATCTAAGCAGACCTTGATTTTTAAAGATTTCTTTGGGCTGCTTTGTGGGAAATGGTGCACAGAGTCAAGTGCAAAAGCAGGTAAATCAGTTGGGAAGCCTCAACAATGCTCCAGGTATATCAATTATACCTCAATAAAGCTACCAATACATTTTCAAAGGCTTTGTATAAAAATAATGTAAAATAGTCTATTAATAATTTTATTTTAAATACACTGTGAAATTACATGATTTGTTGGATGGACTGGGTTATATTATTAATTTTTTAAAGTGTCATGTATAAAGATAAATAGGTAAAAAAGATGGCCAACGCATAGATTTCTAGACAATAAGAGACAAAAACAAAAGTTACGTATGAACTCATAAGATACCCTTAAAAGTCTGCACTTCATTCGAAGGGTACTGAAGAACCATTAAAGAGTTTTAAACAAGATAATCATAAGAACTGATTCATATGCTAGGTCCCTCAAGCCACACTATAAACAATGGGGTACAAGAGGGCAAGGCTGGGACAGAGAAGATTTGATGCCAGAGAGAAAGTCCAGATAATGACATGACCCGGGACAGTAACAGCAAAGATGCAGAGCATGAATGGATCTGAGAAGTCAGACAGGTAAAACAACAGAACTAGAAAAGATAGTACAGGTATTAGTAAAGGAATACTCAAGAATGCTTTCCCAGTTTTTGGCTTGAGGGGTGGCATTCATTCAGACAATTCTTTCCTCATCATGAGCAATATGAGGAAATGGAACAAGATGACATAAGTTTTAGACATGCTTGTGGAACATCCAAGTATAGATCCCTCTTAGGCCACTGGCTATAGGCCTAAACCAAGAAAATCAAGGCCTAGGCTAAAGATAAAAAATATGAAAATCAGCAATAAAAGGACAGTAACAGAAGCCATGATATTCAATGAGATCAGAATATACAGAACGCAAAGTTAGCCAAGGAAGGAAAGCTAGAGAACACAGAGGTTCCTCCAAAGGACCAAGAATGGCCAGAAAATCAGAAAGAAAACCAGATGGGAAGGCATGTTATCATGAAAGATAATCAAAGCAGTTTTTATGAGAAGGAAAGATAAATGGTATCAAATGCTGCAGAAAAAAGTCCAAAGAAAATTCAAAAGTAATCCTTTTAATTCACATAACAGAAATTGCTGATTATCTTGAATATGGCTATTTCAGATTTTCAGTAGTGACACACAGAGAGAAACTGGAGGCAGCAATATTCAAGCAAATCCTTCATTTTACAGATTGCTCAACACAGATTTACAGAAGCAAAGTTGTATTACGGAGATCTGTCAAACCATAGGATATTAAAAATACTATTATATCGCACTTTATGATATTAAATACAAATGAAACAGCTAGCACATAAGCAAAGCAAGCTCCAAATTTGTAAAAGGTTACAAAAGCAAATTACCATAAAACAAAAAACCTACCTGTTTAGAGACAAGTTCCTATGAATGTGGGATGTCATAAATCCAGGCATTCTACGCTAAAAATAGTTTACATAATCTACCATCTTCTTTAAACCTGATGTTGCTACTCCTGATATAGCTGATATAGCTATAACTCTTCCATGGCTTACAAGGATTTTTACCTTAAATCACATATAGCCTAACTCACTGGAATGGGCTTGACTCTAAACAAAAGCAGGAAATCAATATGTATTTCCCCAAAAGATGAGTCAATGACCTATGGGAAACATATGTGTAAAATACAGTAAGGCTTCGAAT
Organism: Arctocebus calabarensis; assembly: GCA_963573935.1. NCBI lineage: Eukaryota > Metazoa > Chordata > Mammalia > Primates > Lorisidae > Arctocebus > Arctocebus calabarensis. The sequence goes on along the minus strand of CAUYON010104411.1, from coordinate 5,785 downwards.
TTTAAGCTATGTTTCGTGAAGATAGCTCCAGAAACTGCAGCTGATCACCTGGAGCTGATGGCAGCCTGCTGGTCCTAGAAGAGGTTAAGTGGGATCCCTTAACAAGTGCTATTTTATCTAAGTCAGTATTCTCAAACTTTAGCCTGCACAAGAATCACCTGGAGGACCTGTTCATCCACACTACCAGCCTGCTCCCTATAGTTTCTGATTCTAGGTCTATGGTCAGGGTCCAAGAGTTTGCAGTTCTAACAAGTTCCAGGCAACACTAACCTAAGCCATATTATTAATATGCCAAGATGTTACTTAAAAGGAAAAGAACAGCTATGTTGCTAACAATAAAAATTCATATTGGGAGGCACCTGTGGCTCATGGAGTAGGGTGCCGGCTCCATATACCGAAGGTAGCAGGTTCAAACCTGGCCTCGGCCAAACTGCAAAACAGAAAGAAAGCCGGGAGTTGTGGCGGACGCCTGTAGTCACAGCTACTTGGGAGGCTGAGGCAGGAGATTTGCCTAAGCCCAGGAGCTGGAGGTTTCTATGAGCTGTGTGACGCCATGGCACTCTACCGAGGGCGATAAACTAAAAACTCTGTCTCTACCAAAAAAAAAAAAAATTCATAAACCTCTATGGCAGAAATCAAATCTCATATTAAATCGAGATTTGATGTGGAGTAAGAATACAGAATGGAAAAGTTAGAGAGAAATATCAGAAGCAAACATGAATTGCATCCTAACAGTATTAATAATCATTGTAATATTAGCTTTAGAAGCAATCAGATAAAATATTATTTAAATCAACTTCAGGGTTCCCCAATGGGGCCCCCCAAATTTCAGAATAAGTAAGCTTGTTAACAGCACATTTAGTGAGCTCAATAATGCAATTTCTAGGCTCGGCGCCTGTAGCTCAAGCAGCTAAGATGCCAGCCACATACACCAGAGCTTGCGGGTTCGAATCCAGCCTGGGCCTGCCAAACAACAACGACAACTACAACCAAAAACTAGCCCGGCATTGTGGTGGGTACCTGTAGTCCCAGCTACTTGGGAGGCTGAGGCAAGAGAATCGCTTAAACCCAACAGTTTGAGGTTACTGTGAGCTGTGATGCCACAGCACTCTACCCAGGGTGATAGCTTGAGGCTCTGTCTCAAAAAATAATAATAATAATAATAATGCAATTTCTAGGTAATTCTCCTAATTCCACTATGAAGACTATTGGGGTTAGACAGAAAGAAAGCAAATCTATACCTGTAAGAGATCTGTAAACCTCCGAATTAAACAAACACAAAGGGAATAAATTGCAATTAGGTGGAGGTGGTATAGGATAGATGTAAAAAGACAGTCTCAAAAGATTAAGATTATATGGAATATCTTAAAAATCTAAAACCATAGTGCTTACCAATGAAAATATTACAAATATTTTATCCACTTTTTCTATTGTGATTAAATTAACAATCATCCTTTTCCGCTCCTATGTTAGAGATACACTTTGGCTTAATAACATAATATTATTGATTGTGTGGTTATTGCAAATTATTAGGAACATTCTGTAATTGCTCATAATTGCAAAACCATTTTGATAAGAAAGCATATAAATCTTTGGGCTGATAATTAGCAGCAGTCACATACTTACCAAGATATATACAGCCAAAGCCACCTTGGCCAATGGGTAATCCTACTTTCCATTCTTTTTTTGCCATGTCAGTTACTACTTCCCCAGCTGCAAATTGTTCTGCAAGATGTCTTTTTGCAGGGCCCTGTCTTCCAGCTTGAGCTGCTTTTACACGAGGCATTTTCACTGTAATATAAAACAAAGCAACGCTCAGAATTATCATCTCAGAAGTGTTCAAACCATTTTCAAATTCCTACTTACTCCAAAACTTAAATAAAGCACATTTGTTAATTCTGATTTATATAGTTCAAATCCTATTCAATTATCTCTTAACTTTGGAGAGGAGACAATAAATAAAACAATATATGCAATTATTTTCAAGGAAACATTTAGGCTTAAGTTCCAGCAACATAATATCATCTATAACTAAAAATGCTATTTAACAACAATGAAAAAGAATTGCTCTATGAAGTTAAAAGGAACAAGTAATTCACTTCACTGAGTGAAAGAATTCAATGTATATTTTTGTGAGGCATACAAATGTGATGAATGCGTATGTGTGTGATTTTAGATTCATGGTTCTACAAATATCAACTGAAAAAGATTTCAAACAAATATTAGGATTCTATAAAGCACTTAAAGCCCACCGTGAAGTGATTTGGTCAAGTTTACTCAACTAACTGGTATAATACCTGGAATCCAGGTCTTCTGATTCCAGTCCAGTGCTATTTCATATTATAAAACTGCTTTCCCCAAATGTTAGGATAAACTTATGTGTTAGTGATAAATATGAATTAATAGTCACCTCCTAAAGAATAATTGGTAACAAAGGAACTATAGGAATGTTGGGTGTCACTAGCTTTGTCATTTTCATGAACCCAAATGACTAAACAGCTGTAATTTCTCCTTGCTACTCTTGAGATATTTCTCCTTGCTACTCTTGAGATACTAAAGAAAGGACATTAATAATAATTGTTAAGACAGTCCGCAGAATTTGAAATGGCTATTCAGATGAAACTCATAAGTCAGTTTGAAGCCTAGATAGATAAAGCATAGATGTTTTAGCTATGTTACATGCATACGAACTACATTTGACTGGAACTTCTCAGCAAATATCATCACTCCACATAAACATCATATACTTAAATGTTCCTTATTAATTTACTGGGGACTTTTAAATTGAAACTTTTCCTACAGAATATTAATGCATCTTTGCTGCCTAAATCTTCTCCAAGTTAACACAAACATGTTCAAAAGTGCCTCTATCACTTCTTTATATCAATTAATTCTTTCTTTCTTTTTTTTTTTTTGGTAGAGACGGAGTCTCACATTATCGCCCTCAGTAGAATGCCGTGGCATCACACAGCACACAGCGACTTCCAACTCCTGGGCTTAGGCGATTCTCTTGCCTCAGCCTCCCAAGTAGCTGGGACTACAGGCACCCACCACAACGCCCAGCTATTTTCTGTTTCTGCAGTTCGGCCCAGGCCAGGTCTGAACCCGCCACCTTCAGTATATGGGGCCGGAGCCCTACTCAATAAGCCATAGGCACCGCCCTCAATTAATTTTCTTAATTAATGTGTGTGTAATCGTGGCAAAATCTTGCTGAATAAAATTTCAGTGCCAACCAAGAGACCCCCAAATTCAAAATGCCAAAGAAAGGTAATTTACATCTATGGCATTAACAATAAATAGTACTTCCAAATACTGAAATGGATGCCTTTTGAATTTCATCCAACTTTATCAAGTCACCAGAGCAATCTCCTATTTGATTATTTACTTATAATAGTCAAAACAATTTAAGTGAAAAATAAGTTTTCTTACCTTTGTATAACTCAAAAAAACTTTTGTGTTTTTCTGGAATTCCTTTCCAGAAATGATAAAAACACAGTATTTTAAATGAACTATTCTGGCTCAGCATCAACTCAATATAAATTACAGTCAATAAAAAGGATTTTTCCTCCAAATAAAGCTGTTTCCTTTTATTTTTCGTTTTATTCCCATGGCCAGCTAATTGAAAGTAATTATAATAATTAATTAAGGTTTGGAATGACTTTCTTGTCTAAAAATAGTCTCACAGAATGACCTTATCACCATAAGTCTATTGAACATTCTCATAAATCACTGTGCTGAAGGTTAATATTGAACACGGTTGGGGCAGCGGCGCCATTGTTTAATCTCCCTGAACTCCCCCCCATAAAGCCAGACAAGACAATTGGAGAGCAAAACTCAAAACTCATGGATAACACCTACAACAAAACTGGAGACATTATTGCTCCTCTCTACAAATCCCAAAATTTGAGTAGGTGAAGACAAACCAGATGGCAACAAGATCTACATGGTATCCAGTAACTGTAAGGAAGGAAGCAGAAGGAAGTACGGTGCCTTTGATGATCATGAGAATCCCAGAACTACCAGGAGCTACTTCTCAGAAAGCTCAACAACATTGTGAGTACAGATGCTAAAACAAGAAGGGGTGCAACGGATCCAGGTAAGGTCTAAAGATACTGGATCAGGCTGTACTACACAACTCTCAAAACTAATCAGTCAAGGCCCCTCCAAGGCCCCTCCCAGGTTAAAGCCTCTGGCTCAGAAGAAATGCTCAGGATGGAATCCCAAGTGAGCATCACAAGGATAATACAGCTAAAGGAACAAGAAAGTTTAAACAAAAAGTGGATGTATGAGTTAACCACCATATTTTGGAACTCTACATAAAAACAAATGAAGAGGTGATAGAAAATACCAAATACCAATCTGAACCATACCATCTAAAACTAATTGCATATGAAATATGAAATTCAACAGAAGAATGGAGGCCTCGTCCCTCACAAACTTATTATTAAAAAAAAAAAAAGGACAATATTCCTTCAGAAAAGCCCATATCACCCAAAAAGCTAGTAGCTTTCAAAACAAGCTAACAAATATTTTATATTCAAAGATAAGCATGACTCAGAAAAAAATCAGAAATCAGGTGATAAAAACTTTAAAAATGAAAGAGAAAATCATATCAGAAATGAAGACTAAGAAGGAACATAAAAATGAATAAAATAAAATTTATAAAAATGACTTAAGAGAAATAAAAAGTGAAGAAAAAAATCAAAAAGGAAGAAAAGATAAAAATATTTAATGAGAAAATCACAAATTTAGAACACAGAAAAAAGCTTACATAAGTAAATTAAAGCAAGATAACAGTATACTCAAAGTGCTTAAAGCTTAAATTCAAGATACTTTTATGAACTACATACTGAACAGTCATATCACATACAGGAGAAAAATCAACCCAGGATAAACATCACTAGACACTCTAATAAAATTACCATACTTAATAGTAAAAGAAAATTCTCTGAGCATCCTGTTGAAAAACCAAGCATTTTACAAGGGAAATAAAATCAACTTGTCATCACTTTACAGAATATGTTATGTCAGAAAAAAAGGGGGGGAAGTAACATATCTAAGACTAAAGGAAAAAAAAAACATGAACCAAAGATTTTATACCCAGCTAAATTTCAAATATATAGACTACAAAGTGCTATCAAAATGGAAAAGGGGAATAAGAATTTGTTAGAGAATAAGCTTCAGATATCCAAAATATTTTTAGAACTGAGACTCAATAAGTTTTAAGGGGGAGGTCGGAGGAAGATGGCGGCGGAGATGGTCCTATAGCCCATCTCTCCCAGGTTAGCAGGTGAGAGGGTGGGAGCTCTGGATCTTTCCCCGTGTGAACTATTGGAGTGGATGGGCAACTGGTGAGACAGAGAGATCGGGAGAATTGGCGCGTTCGAAATATAGTTCTTAACTGTGGAAACGGGTGCAGACTGTTTCCCCCTGCCTGGCGGAGGGGCAGCCGGCCCCTCCCACAGGGAGGACAGCAGGTCCCATCCCATAAGCTCTAATCAGAGAAAATTCCACTGAAGTGTGGAACTCAGAGCTTAACAATCAGAAAGGGATGCTACTGAGAAGCACGGAGTCCCGGGCAGCCCTGGTGTGAGCCGAGGGGTCCGGACTCTGCCGGACTAACACATTGGAATGTCCAAAATGGTGAGCGCCTTTTCCCCAGATCAATGAGAGGGAGAAAGAATTGGCGATCAGTCAGAGTTACACTAGGCGGGGACCATAGTAAACCCTGAGAGGGGCGGAAAAGACACTTTGAACTGTGGAAGCTGTGGAAGTTGGCGAGGAG
>CAUYON010104409.1:0-14394 GCA_963573935.1 Arctocebus calabarensis | reverse complement strand
GTGATCAAGGAAATGCCATGAAGGATATCTGTAACAGTATGATCAAAATATTTCTGAATGTATATGAATCGTGCCCTGTGATTGCACCAATGTACATAATTATGATTCAATAAAATTATTAAAAAAAAAAAAAAGAAAGTTATTTAACCACTTTAAACTTACATACCTAATCTGTAAAATGTGGCAAGTGACTATTTACTTCACCCTGTTATTGTGATGATTATATAATATAAATTTATCTAAAAGTCAATTAGCATCCAGCTGGTCCATAGTAAGAGAACTGAGAGTATTAACTATTTTTTTTTTTTTATCATTATTCCAACCTGGCACTGACTTAACATAGAGGTCTCTTTAATTACTTTCTCAGACTCCATGTTTAGCTGGTTCGTGGAAATACCTGATGAAATTCTCTATAAACTTTGTCATGTAAAAATAAATTTATGTCTATATTTAAAATTTCTCAGAAAGCACTTTATTTTAAAACAGATTTCTGAGTTTAAAAAGTATACACTTGTGCACATTTCCATTTTGTAATTCAATGACCAACCATAGGGAAGGTGTCACAGTCCCTTATTTGAACCTATTAGAAATCACATAGTAATGAAGACACTCTCTACCCCATCTAGTTAGGCTGTTTCATTTGTCTAGAAACATATGTCCGAAGTAACTTTACAGACTTTTAGAATAACCTTGGAGACATGGAACCTTGAACTGAATAAGTTTTTTTTATAAATAAATGGACTCAAATCTGGCTGTTGGCATGTGTTCCATCCTGCTTTATGGATCAACACACGAACCGGTCAATTGATCTTTCTCATTATCTTATTCCTGATCCTTCTGTCATTGTTTTAATCTGGCCAGAGCTCCTCTCCAGTTCTAAATCTTTACTCTCAGAGGCAAATGGTCCTTTCGGTACTTGTGCTATTGTATTATTTGTGATTGCATAGGGACTTTTAGGGATCAAGATTTTAATCCTCATAGCATCACATGTTTGTCCTTTCAGAGAGATTTATTTTCTGCTAAAGTTTGTGGGTTTCCTGCTGAGGTCAGGTTGAGCATTCATACATTTTCAGCACTTTATTCCATTCAAGTTGGTAGCAAGAGTCCTGAGTGTTTGCACTTTCCATTATGATGGCATTGAGATCAAGATCAATGACATCAGCACATTGTCCACTGCGGTTTCATGGTCATTCATTTAGAAACAGGCACATGCTGATGTTGTGGGAGGGACCCCCACACATAGGCTGTCATTCCTGCCTTAAACAACAGGATAGCTCAATTGAGGAAATAGGACACATAAATATCAAAATTTAGGCAATACTTCAAGGTATCAAAGCATTCTGGGCTGGGTTTGCAAGGCCCATGTAGGTGGACAAATTGTTTTCAGTCTCTAGGCTTATTGCTGGCAAGGCTGACCCAGAAGGACAGTATCAGCTATGTTAGCTGGGTAATCGAGGCAGGGACAGGTGATCGTGCCATTTCTCCTTCTGAATGAGGAATAGAAAATTAGTCCTTTAGTTCTGTGCTTAGTATATTTCTGAGAATAAGTTTAGAGGGCTTATGAGAAATTAAACAACAGACTTGTATGTTTTATGGTTGATTTTGGTTCTTAGAGAGTTGCAAAATCTTAGAACATTGGTAATTTTGCCTCCGGTTCTAGGTATAATTTTCATTGAAATGTTTTCAGCATATTGCACATTAAAAGGAAAAAGCTACTTTTCTTCTTTCACTGGCTTACCTTCCAAAAGATGAAATTTAATCTAGTGAGCTTCCAATGGAAACTCAAGATTCCCTGCTTTCAGCATATCTCATTATTTTTATATTTGCCTCAATATTATAATTAATTTTTTGAGGATGAGGATTCTTGCCAACATGCATTTTTATGTTTTCCACAAATTTGTATCAATTGCATGTCAAGTTTTTAAAATAATGTCTCTTTGGGTAACATTGTATCAAGAAGCACGTCACATAAGACAGATACAGAGTAGAGTGGGGTGGGTGTAGAAGGGGGTCTGGGACTCTGACACCAGATGTCTTCTCCTTTCTTATCTCATCATCACCTGTGGTGGTGCCTCAGCAGCCCCACACTTGTATGGAATGGAATGCGACTGTTAGAGTATGTCATGGCAGCTGTTCTCAAACTGGGTTTTGTAGACATAGAAGCAATGCACTAATAGATTAGGAAGGAAGGAAGGGAGGGAGGAAGGAAGGAAGGAAGGAGGGAGGGAGGGAGGGAGGGAGGAAGGAAGGAAGGAAGGAAGGAAGGAAGGAAGAGGAAGGAAAAGGAAGGGGAAGGGCAGAGAAGGGGAAGGGAGAAAATTATCGATATGGTTCTGAGGAGAAAAGTGATCTATAAATTTTATAACCATTGAAGTTGTTGTTTGGGTATGAAAAATAGGCAGTTATCTCTAAACATTCAAGAATTCGGGGACTATAGTTTAGACTTTTAACAAAGCATTTGATCAAGTACAGACAATGAAAATGTACATTTTTTCAAAAAATCAGAAATGAGAAACTTGTCTTAAAAGTATTGGTTTGAATACTGAATCCATATTAATACAAAACTGGTAATGTATTGCAAAACAGAAGGTAAATGATATATAACTTGATGTTATTGAAATAACACAATAAGATCTGGAGATGGGGCAGGAGAGGTGGGTGGGAGTGCTAATTTCTTTATTTTTTCAGAACTAGCAATCAATCAATATGAACTAAATTTGACATAGTTAGTTAAAAAAGAGCCATAATATTTTTACCATTATCTCTTTCCTAAATTTGTTTTATTCTTTTTGGAAAAATGCCTCCTATCTTAAAAAGTATATATTTATGTAAAATGGACCAATTTCTTCAGTTTTACTTATATCTTTTTTGAAACTTATTTTTGGTACAAATTAAAAGGTAGCATGATATGGTGTGATATCATTTTAATAAAATTATTTATTTCTCCATTTTTCTATCAACCCTTCCTGCCCTTACCCATATTTCCATCCATTATTCTATTTATACCTGGAATTATATTTACCTACTAAAATAAATGGTTATTATTGGATGGCATGATATGGGCAATTTTCTAAATTATTTTCAGAATTTTAGTTAACATATTTAAAAGGTACATATACCATTTATGAAAAAATGTTACTAATCTAAAAAATGAGGAAGAAGAAACTTTGAAATTGGTATCTCAGTGGTGATACAGATATTTACTCAAAGGGCAGAACTTTGCAGAACATTCTACAGTAATTATTTATTTACTTATTTTGAGACAGAGTCTCACTGTGTCACCCTTGGTAGAGTCCTGTGACATTACAACTCACAGCAACTTCAAACTCTTGGGCTCAAGTGATTCTCTTATCTCAGCCTCCGGAGTAGCTGGGACTATAGGTGCCTGCCACAATGTCCGGCTATTTTTGTTGTTGTTATTGTTGCTTAGCAGGCCCTAGCTGGGTTTGAATCTACCCACCCTGGTGCATGTGGCCAGTGCCCTAACCACTGTGCCATGGGTGCCAAGCTGATAGTAATCTTTAATTTTTAATCCTGAGTGTTATTTTTTTAAGGGGTTGGAAAGTAGTAGAAATCCTTTAAAAAGGAGAGACTGAATTTTGCTCTGAAGGGCAAATCTAAAATGCAAATGTTTCTGCCCTTACAATTTCCTACTTTCAGTTTCTGGAATAGACCTTTATAAGATACTTCAGTGCATGGGAATATAGTGTGGCTTATAGAGAGCTTTGAAAGACTTTAGAATTCACCTGTAAACTGACGTGACAGTGCCTCAGGTATTTTGGGCACTCCAGGTATAACAATAAACTTCAGGATCTCATGCATGGGATGAAAATGGGCCAGAAGCAGGGAATGGCTGAGCTGCATGGTCCTGGCTCAGCATCTTTCCCTGCAGGGGCCAAAGAGTCTGCTCTGAGCTCACTCACGTGGCTGCTGTCGGCAGTCCTTGGTGCTGCCCCAGATTGGTCCCTGTACATGCAGATTGAGGAATGGCTTTCCTGAGAATGAGTGATGAAGGGAAGAAGGAGGAAAGGAGGGGGGAGGGAAGAGAGAGAGCGAGCTCACCCAAGACAAAAGCTGTAGTCTTTTTATAACCTCATCTCAGATTTGACTTCCCTTCACTTCACCCATCTTCCATTTTCTAGAAGTGAGTCCCTAAATATAGTCCACATTCAAGAGGAGAGGGACTAAAACTTATCTTGTGAGTGAAGCACTATCAGAGAAATTAAAGATATATCTTTAAAGTGACACGTTTGTCTAATCTGTTCCCACTCGCTGTTCACTTTTTCATTTCTCACAATCTATTCTTTCCCTTCTTCTCTATTGAAACTGTTCTGGAAGATTCCAATTAGCCTTCTTTTGAATGATTCAAAGTGCTTTATTTCGTATTCTAATCTTTCATCTCTTTGCAGTACTGACTGCTTTTCAAATGTTTGGCCCGTCTCTTCCAGGAGATTGCCAACTCCTTGAAAAAGTGGATATTTTCTTACACAATTTTGTCTCCCACACAGTTTCTGGCACAAAAAAAGATCCTAAATACCCTTCAACATGGATAAATATGCTTATTTTACCTTGAAAATGTTCCTAGTTTATATTGACTTTGTTCAAACATAAGTCAAATTGTGTCACTTCTCTACTCAAAACATACAGTGGTTTCCATTTCACTCAGGAAAAGCCAAAAAAAAAAAAAAAGATGCTATTTTGATCAATGTGCCCCACACCCTCCCCTCACACACCCTAGAACCTTACTGCCCCACTCATTTTCGATTCTATTCACATAATTCCCCCTGTTATTCTTGAACACTTGGGCCATTCTCTTGCTTCAAGACCTTTGCACAAGCTGTTCCCTCCACTATGCAGTCACTGACTCATTCCCTCAACTGCTTGACATCTTTGCTCAAATGATATCTTCTCAATGAGACATTCTCAGCTGTAGTATTTAATATTGACCTTGCAAAAGAACTGGGAGAAATGAAAATTCTGTTCTTTTTCTGGAGACTGTATCTCTGAAAGTCCCTTGCAGAATTAGGTGTGCATTGGGACAGTGCCTAACACCCATGCTATAGGAGACATTGTGTTACAAAAACTCTTAACAGAAGGTCTATAAAACAAACAAAAAACCCCTAACTTTCTCATTCCATTATTCCCTTCTCTCTTCCTTGCTCTCTCTCTCTATATATATGTAGCAATTATTACCAAAGAAAACATTATATGTTTTACTTTTTTAGTCTGCTTTTATTTTTCCATCATTAGCATATCATCTGTATGATGCTAATACATCAATTGACTACTATATCTTCAGGGTCTGGAAGAGTACCTAGCATGTAGTAAGCATTCAATGAATATTTGTGGAATTAGTTAATTAATTCTACAGATATTATTAGAGCTGCTTTCAGGCAGGCCACTGTACTATGACACCATGTCCCTCCCATTTATCTCATTTCACTAGGTCCTTTGTGGGAAGCGATGGGGCAGCTTAGGTAGGAAAGAAGACGGCTCCCACTCCTCCAGGAAGTTCATCCCTCCCCACTATATGTATTTGATAAAGAATATGGGAGAGTCCCATAAAGATTAGAAGGGAGAGCAAGAGGATTAGGAAATCATTAAGAAATATCCCAGCTAGGAACTTCAGAGAAATAGTATATAATAGAGTAAGGAGAGAAGGCAGGACAGTCTATTTGTATTCATGTATCACCATCTCCTTGCTCATTGACAGATGCTCAGCCTTCCAGATCACCCCAGTTAAACTGGAGTTTCCATCATCTGCCCTAGAACTGGCTCCTCATAGAGTACATGGAAAACAAATTCTCTAGCTCACATGGTCCTTGAACTTCGATGAAAATGTATCAGTGTCTTCCTGTGTCCCACCTCAGACTAGGGAGGAGTGAACCAGTAGAACCAGGACCTGATTTCCTCATGAATGAAGAGGAAGCATGGTCAGGAAAACTCTGTAAATTCTCCTTATCTGCTTGGTAATTGTGGCAGTGACAAGTAGGCTGTCAGAGTCTCACCCAGGGAGTTCTCCTAGGAATATAAGGCTCTTGTTTAGACCAGAGAAAGGGAAAGGAATATTCAGTGATAGAATAAATACATAAATACATAGACATGATTTTAAGTGAAGCAGGCTTTGAAAAATTTCTGCTGGGGAAGTTTTGGAACCTGATTTCATTCTATTTTTTGTCACACAAAAGAACTGTAGTTTGATATGAAGATTCTTTCCAGTGAGAATTCAGGAAAGGAATTAATCATTCAATGCCTGAATTCTGAGATGTATTTTTAAAATTCCCTAAAATCCTCTAAAATTATTGTCAAAGTAGACTGCAAATTAGTTTAAAAGACCAAAAAGAAAGTGTTTTATTTAAACACTTAATAATGGTAAGTGTTTATAATTTTAAGACTGCTTCCTTGTGCCCAAATCCTACATGACCGTGCTAGCCTACTGATTGCCTTCTCTGTGACATCTCCTTGCAGGTCAAGTGTGGATTAGTCAGATTGTATTTGTGTATATTTAGGTACAGTATAGAGTATAATCGTTAAGTCCAAGTTCTCTGGAATCAGACAAACCTTCCCAATCCACAAGCTGTGTGACTTTGAGCAAGTTATTTTTGCCTCTCAGTCTTAGTTCCTCATCTGCAAAATGGGGAGAATAATGTTGCTTAAATAACAGAGGGGGGTTTTCTTTGGGAAGGGAAAGAAAACTTCATATGATTTCTTAAATCATAGTGAGATTTAAATGACATAATGTGCCTTATGTGGAAATTTATGAATTTCTGGAATCAATATAGTTCTGTATATCTGAGGTTCAAGAAAAGTAACAAAAGAAAACAAAAACACAAAACTTAAAGATAAAACTTAAAACTTAGTAGGGTCATGGGAAGCATTCAGTAAAGGACACTTCATCTTGATGATTGGTACATTAGCCATACAGTTTTACAAGCCATAAAACCGGTGTTCTTTAACACTGCCTTTCCCCGCCCACCTTACCTTTTTAGCTAAATTGTCACCACATTCTGCTGAATTTTTTCTGAAATCTGTCTTTTCTTTCCCTCTCAGTCAGCATGGGTATACATCCTTCTTATGCTGACTGCAGTCTTCTCTCACTGAAACCGCCCTCACAAATTGATAAAGGGGGACCAGGTGAGAGCTAGAGTTAAGGGCCCCCAAAGTCTGTGAAGGAAGGCCTTGCTGAAATAATGATAATAATCAAACTCGGTGAAGGAACAGGCTTAGCTAAAATAATGACAATAATCAGCCACTGTCCCCTTGTTTGCTTGATGATAGTCACGGTCTCCTCCCCTTGTTTGCTTCTCTGTAATTGCTACCCTAGAGGGCACAGCTGGTAGTTGTAAAGATTCTGAACTTTTCTCCATAAATAACCTCACCTGTTTGGAAGTTGGAGGTAGTTTTTGAGATATCTTCCAGGTCCTGCATTTTAGTGGGTGGAAGGACCCACCCAGGCCAGGGACTCAACTCAACTGGTCTTGGACCCTCCACCCAAAGTTCTGCATTCCAGTAACTGACTGACCCAGGCAGCAGCCCATACCACAGGATTAATGGTTCCACCCTGAAACCAGCCAATCAGCAGATCCTGACTGCCTAACCCTCTGCCCACCAAATTGTCTTTAAAAATCCCACACTCCCACTTCTCAGGGAGGTGGATTTGAGAATTTCTCCCATCTCCCTGGTTAGCACTTTGCAAAATAAACTCTTTGCTGTAAACCCTGCTGTCTCTGGACATTGGCCTTCTCTTGGGCACTGGGCAGATGAACCTGGCTGGGTGGCAACATCAGCTGTGCGCAGCAGTAAATGCTCCTCTGACTCCTACACCCTCTCAGGCCCTTCTCAGGTTCTTGTGCCATTAAAGCAAAAGGTGTTTTTGATACTTAAGTTTGAACACATTATTCTGATAAAAATTTTCAATCACTTTCCATTGCTTTCTGAATAAAAAGCAAATTCCTTACCATTGCCCACAAAGCTGTGTGTGACCTGCTGTCTGGCCCCACCCCCCACCAGTGCTGCCTTCGCCTTCAGTGTGGGCTCTAGTCACATGGAGCCAACTTCTTAGTCCAGCCTGCCCTGTTTTCCTGATTCACGCTGGCCCACTGCTTGCTTTGGACAGAACTTCTCCAAGTTCTATTTGAGAAGCTGTTTAGTACTGACTTAGCACATATCAGGGAGCCCAAAGAAGAATAATTATTGCAGATTTGGGGAACAGAAACATCAAATATTTTGTCCATATATCCCCATAAATACTTTTATACTTGTCAAAATTGATGCTTTCTTTCTTAGATAAGCAGTGTATTTTCATCAGAACTATGAAATCTTTAATTTACTTATTCTTATCCCTTTGGCCAGGACTTCAATAGCTTCCTGGAAAGTCTTCCTGCCTCAATCTCTAAGCTTTTTCATGAATCTCCTAAAATCACTTAAAAACTGCGTAAGTTTTGTTCTTCCACATCTTGGTCAAAGCTTGGAAGTGGCATACCATTCATCATCATTGCAAACGCTCCGTCTTGACACGTTTCGGAACTCTGCCCGCTGCCCCTCATCCACTCCCTTTGTTCTTCCAGAGAAGCAGGCACACCAGCTTCCTCTCCTGACTCAGGATGCCGCCTCCATCCCCTCAAGTCTAGGTGGTGCCAAACCTGGCTTTTCATCTTCTCTTTTCTTAAAGATTGTTTTCAAGCATCCTCAAAATACTTCTTTTTTTTTTTTTTGAGACAGAGCCTCAAGCTGTCACCCTGGATAGAGTGCTGTGGCATCACAGCTCACAGCAACCTCCAATTCCAGGGCTCAAGCGAGTCTCCTGCCTCCTCCTCCCAAGTAGCTGGGACTACAGGCGCCCGCCACAACGCCCGACCATTTTTTGGTTGCAGCCGTCATTGTTGTTTGGCGGGCCTGGGCTGGATTCAAACCCACCAGCTCAGGTGTACGTGGCTGGCGCCTTAGCCCATTGAGCCACAGGCACTGGGCCCTCAAAATAATTCTTAAAACTCTTCTCCCTAAATAGATGTGGTCATTTTGAAAACAAACAAATAAAAAATAGAATAGCTCTTGAAAAATCTAATTAATATGAATAACGAAAATCAAACAAAATTTGACACAAGAAAGGATGTTTAAAAGAGAAGGTACATTTTTAAATTAGCAAAATATTATCTTTCATAAATGAAAATAAAGCTGAAAACACAAATGCAATGAGTAGTATTCCAAAAAAATATTAATTATGAAAATGGCCCAGGAAGGCTTAGATTCATTAGAAAATTGAAAAAAGATTAAGAATTTATGAATTTTTTTAAATTCAGGGTTTTGGTGTTTATAACCAGGCTGGTTTATTCAAAGATTTAGGAAATACAATTTAGACAAAAATGTAAAGTTACTGATTTCATGTTGTAAAATTATTAGATTCAGATACCAAAACCTGACAATAGCTTCAAAAATAAAATATATGTAAACCTATAGCTATCTGTACTTTGTCTTTGTCTACATTAAATTTCTTTTACATAGAGAAGCAAAACTTCAATAACCTATCAGTAGACTGAATCCAAATATACTTTAAATAAAATTCTAAAACATAATTTTAGAATTTATTAGAATATAATGAGGAATTAATATTAAGAAATTTATGAATTAGATCCAGTGTCTAACGGGGAAAATGATTACCTCATGAAATATAAGATAGGTCCTAATTATATTCAATACCCATTTTTTTATTTTTATTTTTTATAATTTTATTGAACCATAATTGTGTACATTGGTGCAATCATAGGGCACGATGTGCTTCACATACATTCAGAAATATTTTGATCGTACTGTTACAGATAGCCTTCATGGCATTTTCTTGATGACTATATAAAGACATTGATACTCTACATTTAACAAGTTTCACCAGTGCCCTGCTAAGATGCACCTCAATACCCATTTTATCACAACTCTCAGAAACATTTATAAACATGATAAACAGAATCTAACATTAAAAGGGAACACTTGTTTCTTTGTATTCTGCTTTATCGTAGTTCACAGATATTGCTTTTTTCCCACAAATTAAAAGTTTGAGAAAGTGTATCGGAGCCATTTTTTCAGTGTCGTGGGTTCACTTCATGTCTCTGTGTCAACATTTTTTAGCAGTACAGTATTTTTTGATTAAGGTATGTATTTTTTTTTTTAGATATAATGCTATGGTACACTTAATCGATTATAGTATAGTGTAAACATGGCTTTTATATGCACTGAGAAACCAAAAATTTTTGGTGATTCACTTTATTGTGATGGTCTTGATCTAAACCTGTAATACCTCCAAAGTGTACCTATACTTAATGGAAGCACAGTAGAATTAGTTCCACTTTAATCAAAAATAAGACAAAGTTATTTGCTGTATTTATCTTCATTCATTCTTTATATGGTTTTTGTTTCTAGTCCTTATCTTAAACATTGTTATTGTTATTAAATTTTAAGCCTTTTAAGTTCTGTGAAGGCAAAAAGTGGAAACCTAATTAACACACGTATATGTAAAAATAAAAAAAAGTTATTTGCTGTAAAAGTTATTTCCAATAAAATAAGATGAAAAACCTGGAACAAGAGGCAAAGCTATTGGAAAAGAAATTATAATTTATAGTATTTTGCATAATATTTGATTTTATTCTGGGAAAAACTCAACTTAAAATTATGAAAATTGATAATGTTTGCAAAGTGACTGGATACAAAGTAATTTTATGAAAACTAATAGCTCTTCTGTTAACCAGCACTAGTTCACTAGAAGATACAAAAGAAAAATAATTGCATTCATAATAGCAAAAAAGAACAAGCAGATGTCTGGAAGGGAGTATAATAAAATGATTAGTATATTATGGAAAAAAGTTATGGATTATAACTTATTTCTGAACAAGAGGCCTTTATTTTGAAGAAGCAAATTCTTTTTAAGATAACATATTGACTTAAAGCCATATTAATAAACAATACAGTTGAATCTCATTTGTCATGTTCTGTAAAGTTGCTGCAAATACTGAATTAACCAATATTGATATTGTTGTGAGGGGTGTGCAGTATTAAGATTCTGGATGCTTCTAGTCACTATATATATATCAATTTTTATCAATCTTTTGAAGGTTTGATGGTCTATAAAATAAACTAGCAATAGACAGATTAATAGGAAAAAAATCTTCGCATTTATTAACATAAAGCAGGAGCCATATACAAAATATGAGACCCAAAGAAGGCCGATATTGTGGAAGCTTAAATACCCTCCTCTTGGGGAGAGGAAAATGGGGGTTGAAGACAATTTTGCGGGGTAGTAAATGGTTCAGCAGAGAGGAATGGACCTAGGAAAACAGAAATTCGTTCATAAATGATTCTCTTTGAAACCAATGGGACTGAGAACAAACAGTAGTTTGGGATGAAGTTAATCTGGTCTCTACATGTGATGTTTAATTTTCATCTCCATCTGTGTGATGTAAGATTTAATTTTCTCTGATTATATAAATTTTAGAGAAGAGATTGAAGGCAATTGTGTTCCTCTTTGGTCTGGTTTCTAGGTAGATAAGGGAAGTTCAGGGTCTGTGCTTTTGGAGAGCCAGAGGGTAGAAAGACAGTGGAAGGGGGGAAAGTCATGCTTCAGTTCAGCACGTCAAAGATCCTGTTTGAGGGGTTTGTATTCTGAGCTCCAAAAGACTAATCAGTACATTGTTTTATTTGTGTTTTTCTTAAGATGCACGTAATTTAGTGTATACTATTCATTCATTAACATTGAACTCACAACCAATAGCACTATAATTCAAGCCTGAAGGAGCCTTATCTAACACACATGTTTTCTCCCTAAGGCACATCACAGCTTTCGTTCACTAACCAACACTAGATTACACTTTAGCAATATACTTTAGAGTCATTTTAAACAGCAATATCAGCAAAGAACATAAAAATGTGAGAAATGTAGCAAAAAATAATAAAAAGGACATTCCTTTATAGTATAGGAGTTGAGGCAAAAAAGTATTGTACATGTATTTTAGGTGACTCAAATTTTTTTTTTTTTTTTTTTTGAGGCAGTGTTTCATTTTGTCACCCTTGGTAGAGTGCCTCACTGCACTATGGTGTCATACCTCACTGCAACCTCAAACTCTTGGGCTCAAGTGATCCTCTTGCCTTAGCCTCTTGAGTAGCTGGGACTAAAGGCACCTACTGTAGAGCTGGGCCATTATGGGGGATGGGGATCTTTCTCTTGCTCAGGCTGGTCTCAAACTCCTGAGTTCCAGCAATGCACCCACCTCGGCCTCCCAGATTGCTAGAACTTTAGGCTTGAGCTACCATGCCTGGCCAGATCTTTTGTGGCTCTGATCATGTCTGCAGATGACCAAGAAAGCTTTGTAAATATTGAGTTTGCATTACAAATAAATTTTAGAGAATAGACAAATTTGCAAATATGGAAGTATGAATAACAAGGATCAACTATAGCTATTCATTTTTTTTTTTTTTTTTGTAGAGAGACTTGAAAAAAATAATTCTAAAATTCAACTGGAAAAGTAATTGATGGAAGAAAAGCTAAGAAAAATTTAAATGTTGGCAAATGAGATTTGGCCCAAATTAGGCCCTAGAATTGGTTACATAGATAGAGCAACTTTATATCTTTTTGCTGAGGTTTTTATTGGAATATAATATTTTACATGTTTATGAGGTATACGTGATGTTTTGTAGAATACACAGAATGTGTAATGATAAAGTTAAAGCATGCAGGG
Organism: Arctocebus calabarensis; assembly: GCA_963573935.1. Lineage (NCBI taxonomy): Eukaryota > Metazoa > Chordata > Mammalia > Primates > Lorisidae > Arctocebus > Arctocebus calabarensis. The sequence goes on along the minus strand of CAUYON010104409.1, from coordinate 1,675 downwards.
CATTCATCACCTTGAGTGTTTACCATTTCCATGTATTGAGACCATTTTCAAGTCCTCTTTTCTAGCTACTTTGAATATACAATAAATACATTGCTGCCAAGTCACTCTATTCTGTTGTGGAACATTAAAACTTATACCTTCTATCTAACTGTACGTTTGTACACATTGACCAATATCTTTTAATCCTATCTCCCTCCACACACCCTTCCCATCTCTGTTATTGGTCACTCTTTTCTCTGCCTCCTTGAGGTCAAGGTTTTTAGCTCCCATGCATAAATGAGAACATGTGAGATGTGTCTTTTAGTGCCTGTTTATTTCAATTAATATAATGACTTCTAGTGCTATCCATGTTTCTGCAAAGGGCATGATTCCATTCTTTTTATGGTAGAATAGTATTCCACTTGGTATATATACAACATTTTGTCAATTTGTCTATTAATGGACACTTAGGTTGTTTTCATAGCTTTTATGAATAATACTGCACTACTCCTGTGACATGGAAGTGCAGGTATCCTTTTAATATAGTGATTTTTCCCCCTTTGAATGATATCTCATTGTGATTTTGATTCTCATTTCCCTGATGATTAGTGATGTTGAACATTTTTTCATAAACCTCTTAACTATTTAGATGTCTTCTTTTAAGAGATTTCTATTAATACCCTTTGTGCACTTTTTAATGAGATTATTTGTTTCTGTACTGTTGAGTTGCTTGAGTTCTTTGTATATTCTGGATATTAGGTTCCTTGTCAAATGCATAGATTATGAATGTTTTCTTCCATTCTATAGGTTGTCTCTTCACTTGGGTGATTATTTCTTTTGCTGCACAGAAGCTTTTTACTTTACTATAGCCCCATTTGTCTAGTTTTGTTTTTGTTATCCGTATTTTTGAGCTCTTAGCCATCAAGTCTTTGCCTAGACCTATGTCCTGACATGTTTTTTTAAAGTTTTCTTCTAGTAATTTTATAATTTCCAGCCATACATTTAAGTCTCTAATACATCCATCTCCATTTGATTTTTGTATATGGTGAGAGATGGGGTCCATTTTTTTCTTCTACATATGCTATTCACTTTTCTTGGCATCATTTATTGGGGTAATGACAAGTGTGTCCTTTCCCCAGTGTACGTTCTTGGTGCCTTTGCTGAAAACCAGTTGGCTATAAATACATGGATTTATTTCTGAATTTTCTATTCTGTTTCCTTGGTCAATTTTGTTCTATACCAATACTCTCCTCTTTTATTTTTATTTATTTAATTTTTAATTTTTATTAAATTATAATTGTGTACATTGGTGCAATCATGGGGCACAATGTGCTGACTTTATATACATTCTGGAACATTTTCATTGAACTATTTAACATAGCCTTCATGGCCTTTTAATCACTATATGAAAACATTTATATTCTACATTTAGTAATTCTCATCTGTACCCTTCTAAGACGAACCGTAGGTGTGATCCAATCAATCACCCTCCCGCCACCCATCCTCCCTCTTCCCCTCCCCTCCCTTGCCCCTTTCCCCATTTCTTGTGCTATAACTGGGTTTTAGCCTTCATATGAAAGCTATACATTAGCTTCATAGTAGGGCTGAGTACATTGGATACTTTTTCTTCCATTCTTGAGATACTTTGCTAAGAAGAATGTGTTCCAGCTCCATCCATGTAAACACAAAAGAGGTA
>CAUYON010104408.1:0-66834 GCA_963573935.1 Arctocebus calabarensis | reverse complement strand
GCAGGAGGATTATTTGAGTCTAGGAGTTTGTGGTAGCAGTGGTATGATAATGCCACTGCAGTCTACCTCCATTGACAGAGTGAGACTTTGCCTTAAAAAAAAAAGTATGTATTTGTGAACATAATATCTAACACATTACTCGAAGGCTATTATAAAATCAATTAAAGGAGTAGGGCGCCGGCCCCATATATCGGAGGTGGCAGGGTCAAACCCAGCCCGGTCAAAACCTGCAAAATAAATAAATAAATAAAATTAATAAAGTTTATGATATTATAATACTTAAGCACTTATACAAAATTAAGTATGGTTCCATATGTAGTAGATTGGAACCAAACCAGAGCGTTTATTTTTTACTCCACACTGTTGGTTATTCTTTTGAGTTACTTTTTATATAAATTTTATAAAGTAGGCCACTGATTTCTGACTGTAATTGAAGCTGTTTGATCCATCTTGTTTACTATCATGCTGAGCCCTGAGCTGCTTACAATGTATATTTGCTTAATGTCCAGGAATACTGACTCCTAATTTGCCAATAAAATTTAAAGCTCTCTGTGAAGATTCCAGCTTAAGAAATGCTACCTTAAACAAGGTGATGGTTAACTCTAGAATCTCCCAAGTCTTCCTGCTTTGTGAATAAGAAGAGGTTTTTCAAATGAGTTACCCTTTTTACTTTATCCCATAAAGTCTAAAAAATGAAAGGCTTCTCAGAGAAGCCCAAGGACACTCCTGCAAGGTCTTCCCTATGGTAATCCAGCCCTTACAAATTTGTGAAATTTAGTGACCTAGGTCCTTGAAACTAAAGCGTGCTGCTTGCTTCCCCTTCTGTAAACCCTGCATATGCTCCGACACCTCCAAAGAGAAATAATATGGTAATTTGTTCATCTGTATACTTGTGAGTCCAATAGAAGGACAGGGACAGAGCTGATGGCCTGCTGAGTGTCTCCACTGACAAATAAAATTCCTCCCCCTATAATCTTTGGTAAGTCTATTTGTTTTAATATGCCGGTCCTGCAATAAAACAAGAAGTCGTCCTAACAGAATACCCATTTACCCATTTGATCCCTTTCATCTAAGAATTAGATAATTCTAATTCCTGATGCTGCTGGATCTATTGATTTCCAAGTCTGTCTTCAGGGGCCAAGGGCATGAATTCACCCAAGAGCAATTGTAGTCATGTGGGATTTGGACAAAATTGCCTGTTCATAAATCAACCGAGTCATGGTGACCATAATGGTTGATTTAACTGAAATGTTCCTCAAATATATCCAGTAGGCTTTTGCCTGTGTGCCTCTGCACTTGCTATTTCTTCCTCCTGGAATGCTCCATCTTCCAGATGCCTGCGTGGCTCATTCCCTCACTTTCTGCAAATGCCACCTTTGCTGGGTCTTCCTTTTCCATTCAAAGAGAAATAAGTCCAATCTCTTCTTTCCCACCCCAACACTATCTCTCTTACCCCACTGTTTTTCTTCACAACAGTGATCAACACCTGATATACTACAATTGGTTATCCATGCTTCTTCAGTAGAATGTAAGCTTCCTGGGGGAGAGAATGGGGGAGCAGAAATAGTTGCAGTCTAGAGAGAAAGCCCAGATAAGTTCCAGGCAGGAAGTGGTGCTCAGTAATTGTATAGATTATTGGATGGGTAAATTAAGGGACATTGCTTATTAGGAGTCACCCAGTCTGGGAAAGGTCATAGGAAGCTACGATTCAGTTCTCCAACCCCTCTTTCCCTCCATGTTATTGTTTATGAGAAAAGGAAGGAGGAAGGCTGTGTGTCAGCAGATGTACTGAGCACAGCGGGTCCTATGTTGAACAATGTATCTTCTCTTGCGGAAATGCATGGTAGGAGTCTGCCTCCAGAATAGCTGGGATTACAGCCACACTGCCAGCCCTTTTTAAAAACAGTTTTGCGCTAGTTAATTTGATTTTGTTTTATTTGTCAACATTGGTATTAACATTTATTTTTAGGTTAAACTTAAAACTCTTAGTTTTCTTTCTTAACATTTTAATATGACCCAACTAATTAGTAGCTCCTAAAATGAAAAAGAAATTTGATTGTTTGCCATATTATTTGTTACTGAAGCAGAGTATTTTGACTCTGTTGATTTGACCATTCAGAATATTTTTGTATAGTGCTAAAGACAGTCATTACATTACACAAAAAGTGACCTAACTGTATGGAAAAATTTAGATTAGCAGTATATTAGGCATCTAGTTACAACGGAAGAATCCGGAGTGATCAAAAAAGAATTGTTTAAAGTGTGGGTTGTTTCATGGTTAAAGAAAAAAAAATTGCTCATTACTTTCTCATGTGCTTTCTAAGAAAGAAAGAAAAATTATTAGTCTCTTGTAAAATTCAAAATGAGTATTACTGTTAAGAATGACATCAAATAAAAATGATTTCAATAAATCAACAAATAAATAGTCTGAGGCATTGACTGGGAGGGGAAGAGTGGGAACACTACTCTTGGGCCCCGCCAGCCAATGGGGAGAGAGATTCGCTGATGGGCGGGGGCATCCGACCACTCCAGGCCCGCCCAGCAGCCCTCCAGCATTAGGGTTTGCTCGGCTAGACCAGGAGGAGGAATATGAGGCGTTAAGAGCCTAGGCGCAAGCTCCCCTTCTCGTGAAACAGCAAGTACCTGTGAAGCTTCCACTTTCCACCTTTCCTTTTTCCTCTTTGACTCCTGCTTTTCAGCGCTGGGATTTAACCTTTGCTACCCACGTCCACTGAGACCTAAGGTATGGAAATCCCTCCACTTCTCTGGGTATGTGTTTTTCCCCTCCAGAATAGGAGGTTGGACTCTGTAGGAGTCCTTCCAGCGCCCACGTTCCATGTGGAAGATAGAAAGGGATGGGCCTAGAATGAGGCCCAAGAGCAGACTTCACTGGACCCCCCTAGGGTGGGAAATGTTGGTTACTTTCAGGAGTGGTGCAGGCGATGGCTAGGCGGGAGGGTGACTTTCCAAGCGAAAGGCCGTGGACACCTGGGCCACCCGTGGAGGGTGGGGGTCAGGGGTCCAGACCCTAGAACAGGAGTTCACAAGTGCGTAACGAGTAGCCTACGGTGGGGGACTGAATGTGGCCTTTAACTCCCATGCTCTGCCAACTCCTTAACTCTTGAGTTAACATGGTAGGAACAGCCCCACTTTGGTTCTGAGGCCTCAAACACGCCCCTCTCATCTCTGCTAGGAGCAGGTGTTCGTCCTTCTATCCTAGGCTTTTCCCACCACCTGGGTTCTGCAGACATTCCTTCACTCTGGGTCTCCTTTAGGTCCCTTTCGCGATTGAAAATGGAATACATCGCCTAAAAACTTTACAGTTCCCCTGTTCCACTCTATATGTCTCCTTTCCTCTTCTCAGCAAAGGTCGAAAAATAATAACGCGTGCTTGCTCCCTGCGTCGGACATCCTCTGCCCATGGTAGTTTATCTTTACCACTCCCCTGCCTCTATGCCAGCAAAATTACTGTTAAAATTGCTGTCTAGGGCGGTGCCTGTGGCTCAGTAAGTAGTGCGCCGGCCCCATATACCAAGGGTGGCGGGTTCAAACCCGGTCCTGGCCGAACTGCAACAAAAAAATAAGCCGGGCGTTGTGGCGGGCGCCTATAGTCCCAGTTACTCAGGAGGCTGAGGCAAGAGAATCGCTTAAGCCCAGGAGCTGGAGTTTGCGGTGAGCCATGAAGCCATGGCACTCTACCAAGGGCGACAAAGTGAGACTCTGTCTCTAAAAACAAACAAACAACAACAAAAGAGTTGCTGTCTCTACGGAGGTTATCAATGATCGCTAATCTGCCAAATTTCAAATACAGTTGGCGTTCATTCATTTATCTCTTTGGAATTTGACAAAAGGATATTTGTCTTTTTTTACCTTTTTATTTTTCCATTTTTTTAAGGACTGTGTTCTGCTTTTTTAAAAAGTCACAAATTGTCCTAAACTCCAAAACCGCGATTAATATATAAGTTTATTATCTTTAATTTTTATGAGGCAGTTTTTGTTTTAATTTCTTAGTTGTAAGCCTCATATACCTGCCATCTGTTTGGAATCTCAGCACGTATTGTATATTGCTGCATGGTAAGATTGTAATGACTGAAAACTCAAACGTGTTCTATATTTTTATGCATTTATTTAAATCACAATTGGATTATTAATTTCTTGACAGTCATTCTCTGTTCAAAATAAACACCCTTATGCACAAAACTTTGTGTATTGGGGATTCATTTCATTGGAAAATTTCCCAGAGAAGAAGGTGCAGCTTGGAAAGTTATGCATGTTTTTAAAACCCTGAGTAGTTGTGAACATGTTTTTCAATTTTGTAGCAATTAACATTTATACTAACAGTATCTGCTTCACTCCATTATCATTATATGGTCTTGTTTTCTAAAGCTTATTTTTTCCATTTTGATGACTGAGAAGGGTTATCTCCTGGTTTACATTAGTTTTGGTATCTTCTTAAGTCTGAACATTTTCTGAAATACTTGTCAACTCTTTGGTTTTCTTTTTCCTCTGTGAATAGGCTATTCCCAATAAATTTGCTTTAGATCTATTTGTATATTGCTTTTCTGGTGATAGGAATTTTTTATTTTTTTCTCTGAGATAGTCTTGCTCTGTCCCCAGTATAGGAGGAACAGCATCATCATAGCTCACTGCAATCTTAAACTCCTGGGCTCAAGTGATTCTTTTGCTTCCACTTACTGAGCATCTGGGGACTACAGGCATATCAGGGTGCCCTACTCTGCTAATTTTTGGTTTTTTGGGGGGGGGCTGTGTTGCTCTTGCTAGGGCTGGTCTTGAACTTCTGACCTCAACAATCCACCCACCTCAGCCTGCCAGAGTGCTAGGATTACAGGCGTGAGCCACTGTGCTCCTCCAATAAGAAACTTTTAAAAACCATATTTCAGTGTGAGCTATAACTCTTACAGAAGAGTACATAAAGCATAAACGTGCAGCTTAGTGATTGATTACCAAATCATCACCCATGTAAACTATCACCAGGTGAAGTAATATGGCATTCATTGCCAGCACCTAAGAGCCCCAGGGACACCTGTATAGCCCATTTAAAAAACATACATGCTTCTATAAACAGTATTCTCTAGTTTTCTCTGTTTGGGTCTTTTTCACTGGCATCATACAGGACATCATTCTGTTGCATTTGGCTTCTTTCACTGATTGATTGTGAAAGTCACTCTAGTGGCATATAGCCACAGATCATATACTTTCACTACTGCATAGGATCTTGTATTAATTTACCACAGTTTACTTATTGTTTTTACTACAGATGGATTCTTAGATCTTTTGCCAATGTTTAGGAATAACAATGTGGTTATGGTTATTCTATACACACATTTTTCTAAAGACTATAATTGCTAGGTCATAGGATATGGATATCTCCAATTTTTTAAAAATCTTTTTATTTTAGAATAACATTTTTAGAATTACAAAAAGTTCATATATGTCTCTCACCTAATTCCGCCTATTTTTAACATCTTTCGTTACTATGATATATTTGTCACAATTAAGACAATTAACTTAGACAATCAAGGTGCATTTCATTTGGATTTCCTTAGATTTTTCTTTAGTGTTCTTTTTCTATTCTGGGATCCTATTCATTATACCATTTTGTATTTTGCCATTTTATCTCCCTGGTCTCCCTCTTGTCTGTGAAAGTTCTTCAGTTCTTTCCTTGTTTTTGATGACTACTGGTCCGGTATTTCTCAGGTCAGATATATTCCCTTCTCTGGTTTGAAGTATTAGCTATTTACTGTATATAGGATTTATTTTATAAGGATACTAATTAATTTTTGTCTGAATGGTTTGCAAATTATCTTAATAAACTTCTCTGACTGCTTCCCTTCCTAATTATGGTAATTAGAGTATCTCTCTTTTTTTTTTGCGGTTTTTGGCTGGGGTTGGGTTTGAACCCGCCACCTCCATCATATGGGGCCTGTGCCCTACTCCTTTGAGCCACAGGCGCCACCTAGAGTATCTCTTAAAATCTCATGGGGAAGGCTTTTTCTGAGCCATTTACTCTGTTTCTTTGATTTGTTGATTATGGTAGAAGTTGTACACTCAGTAGTAGAGGGTAAAGCTTTAGAAGTGGCTTCAGCTGGCAGCAATTTTCTGCCCTGGGGGTATTTGGCAATGTCTGGAAAAAAAATTTTTTTTGACATCTCAATGCATATCCATTTATTTAGGGTCTTTTAAAATTTCTCTCTGCAATGTTTGGTAGTTTTCAGTATACAAGTCGTACATACTTTTTGTCAGATTTATGCTTGCGTATTTATTTTTAATGCTATCATAAGTAGTTTTTTACATTTCAATTTGCAATTGTCAATGCTAGCATATAGATATACGGTTCATTTTTGCATTTTATTATTTTTTATTGTTGGGATTCATTGAGGGTACAAAGAGCCAGGTTATACTGCTTGCATTTGTTAGCTAAAGTCCCTCTTATAATTGTGTCCTGGCCCCAAGAGGTGTGCCACACACCGTGATCCCCTGCCTCCTACCTTCCCTCTCTCCACTCCCCCATGCCTCCACCCTACCATGTACTAGCATCAATTGTCCTCATACCAGAATTGAGTACATTGTATTCTTGCTTCTCCATTCTTGTGATGCTTTACGAAGAAGAACGTTTCAGCTCCATCCAGATTAATACAAAAGATGTAAAATCATCATCTTTTTTAGTGACTGAATAGTATTCTATGATGTACATATACCACAGCTTGTTAATCCATTCCTGTGTTGGTGGGTATTTGGGTTGTTTCTACAATTTGGTAGTTGTAAATTGAGCAGCAATAAATAGTCTAGTTTGAATGTCCTTATGATAAAATGATTGTTTTTATTCGGGGTAGATGCCCAGTAATGGGATTGCAGGATCAAATGGGAGGTCTAGTTTGAGTTCTTTGAGGATTCTTCATACTTCCTTCAAAAAAGGTTATATTAGTTTGCAGTTTCACCAGCAGTGTAAAAATGTTTCCTTCTCTCCACATCCATGCCAGCATCTGCAGCTTTGAGATTCTGTGATGTGGGCCATTCTCACTGAGGTTAGGTAATATCTCAAGGTGGTTTTGATTTGCATTTCTCTGTTAATTAGGGATGAAGGGCATTTTTTTCATGTGTTTGTTAGCCATTCGTCTGTCTTTAGAGAAGGTTCTAATCATCTCACTTGCCCGTTGATACAGGGGATTGTTGGCTCTTTTTATTGCTTAATTTGCATTCTCTGAATATCCTAGTTATCAAGCTTTTGTCTGATTCATAATATGTAAATATCTTTTCCCATTCTCATGGTTGTCTATTTGCTTTGGTTGTCTCCTTGACTGAACAGAAGCTATTCTGTTTAATTAAGTCCCATTTGTTTATTTTTGTTGTTGTTGCAATTGCCACTGGCATCTTCTTCATTGGAAACATTTTTGTTTGTCACAACTATGGAAGATTGGGGATTCTAATGACATTGAGCTGATAGATGCCAAGTATGGTGCTAAACAACACATGTATAGTGTCCCCCAGACAAAGAATCATCTAGCCCAAAATGTCAGTAGAGCTGAGGATTAGAAACTGCTGTAAGGGATTCCAACTAAGAAAGGAAAGGAAGGCTATGGAAAGAATGAGAACACAGTTTCCTGTGTTAAATGCCCAAGATCTTCTCATCTCTATCCCAGATCGTAAAGATCCCCTCTTCTTTTTTTGCTTTCTTAGAACTACTACTACTCAGATGGGAGCTTTAGTGGTTATATTTAGAGATCTTGTTCTGCTAGCCTGGTGTTCAGCACAGGGTCTTGGTATCAGAAAACATGGTCACACAGATTCCACATAACTCTGAATTCCCAATGCCTAGAAAAATGAAGTGAAGTGCCACATAGTAGAAAGAGAATTAGCTTTGTAGTTTAGTGAGCCATTTGTCAAACTCTGTGAGCTAGGCAAGTTTCTTAATTTCTGAGCCTCTGTACCTGTAAAATATGAGTAAAACCAATCTTTCAAGACTATTTAAAAAATGGAGAAAATTTTCATGAAGAACCTATATACAGTAGGTCCTCAGCCAATATAGTCATTAATATGAGCTTTCTGGTTAATTTATATTGAGCACATGTGCTTTAATTATCATAGTCAAAAGTTCACATCAATTAATTTGCAAACTGAAATCCTCTTAGACCATAGATTTTCATTTTATTTCATTTTTTTTTTTACTGCAAAACTTTTTATCAGCAAAAGTGAACATAGGGGTATTTTTTTCCCAACTATATTTCATGTTCTTCGAAAACATAGGTACTTTGGTCAGTCACACATTTTTATAAAGAATTTTTTTTTAATTTTATTGTCTTCATTATTAAATCAGGTTTTCATTTTAGTTTAGGACATTTGGGAATGAATGTATGCCTTCACATAAGAGTAGCAACACCAAAAAAATCTGTTTTCCTCTTTCTAAAAATGTATAAGAAGACTAGAAAACAAAACAAATTCCTTCAAGAACACTGTAAAACCTTTGGGAAGGAGGCTATAGTATATTGTACTCTGTCATAATTGTAGATATGTATCATGCTATAGAAACCCTATTGCAGCGGTTCTCAACCTGTGGGTTACTACCCCTTTGTTCCATTTATAACAATGTGGCAATTAGGAAGGTTGAGAACCACTGCCTATGGGTTTAAACCACTATAGACCTTGGCTGAAAGGGATATCCAAAAATGGAGGAAGAAAATGAAGAAAGTTTGGGATTATGAGAGCCAAGGGGACAGAGAATATCAAGGTGAAAGGCATTCTTATACACGTGTCATTATGAAAGTTTTGAGATACACAAAAATCAAGAAACATAAAATCCACGTGTATAGAAACAAATGAAGCCCTCCCAGCAATACCGACAAGTGGAGCAAGTTGAAACTTGCATGGGTGAATAAAAAAGGATGCTGTTGTGTTTCTTGGAAGTGAAATGATGGACCATAACACAGTCTCAAAACTTCTATAATGACCCATGTACTAGCTTTATTAAATGTATGACCCCTTGTAAGTTAAGTGCATACATTAGCTTCTTTAATCCATGCAGAGGTAGGCACTCTTATTCTTCCTGCTTATAGGTATGAAAATTGAATCCTAAAGTGTCTCTTGGGTTTTGGAACAAGACAGAAGTTGTTATGAGTTGTCTCAGTAGAATTATGGTGGCAAAAGTTAGATTACAGGTGGCACATATATAATAAAAGACAATTATAGAAGACTCTGAAAGTTTGACTACAAAGATGAAGGGGATGTGGAATAAAGGGACCATTTGTAAAAGACTAATTTAGATTTGGGCATGTTTAAATGCTAGTGAGAAGGACTTAGTGGACAGGAAAAGTTGAAGATAAAGAAGAAAAAAGAGATCATTAATGGATTAACTCCTTCAAGGGAGAGTTGCTACTGAGATTCAGTTTACAAGAGAGGAAATAAGCTATAGAAAAGAGAGAGCCCCCTTTTCTTTGTTATAGGAAAGAAGAGGAAAAATGTAGGCCCACATATGTGGTGACATTTGTGAATTTCTAAGCACAAAGTTGAGAGTATTGTGTTCTATGTCTCACTTTCCCTTACCTACCATATTCTGTATGTCTTGGAGAAATTTCACTGTCTACTTTGAAGTTCCCTCAAATTTATCCTTTATTTTGTCTTTTAAAAATATTACTAATAGAACCTCTTTTTTTCAGATCCATCAATAATCTATAGACTATTTCTCCAGTATAGTTAAACAACCCTAAAGCAGCCAATAGCTCATCAATTACTGTAGGATAAAGTCCAGATGTAGCATGTAATTTTTGGGATAATTCACCTCCTATTTAAGAGGTAAACTTACATTTTTATTTCCCTATTTCTGTTTTCCAATCCCATTAGCAGGAGTATTGAGAGGATTGTGAAAAGCTGGGGAAGACAGGAGGTTTAGAAAAAGATCCAAGTTGAGTTTTAGTTGTACCACTTGCAGCTATCTCTTTAGGGAAATCACTAAAGAGGAGATGAGGAACTTGAAAGTGAGAAGGAGAGTGTGGTTTAGGTTATTCATTAACTGGAGTGCCCATGCTAAATAAGAAATTGAATAAAGTTCTTAAAATGATTGTAAATAAGGGGCTCACAGGGATTTCATGATGTTTGAAAAACCGTCACAATGAGAGTAAGGGCATGAAACTGCTCAATTAACTGAATTATGGGAGTTTGCAATTCAAGAGTTTGAATAGTTGTTGCTGATGAAGAACAACTTGAGAGGGGTGAAAGCATCAGAGTGAGCTGCCAGAGTGCAGTTTGGTCATGAGAGTTGATGTCATGGATATGAGAGAATGAGGTTTCGAATGAGCTTTAACACTGAACTCACCCAGAATAAATGGTGTTGGGCAGTGGATATGAAAGGAGTTTGTCGTGTAGGAATAGAGCCTCAGTGACTATATATAGATTTATAACTAGAGATAGCATGACAAGAAGAGGTAATGATGACATTATCTAATTGCATGTGCTTCATAATAGTAATATGTTGATGGGAGTTTAAATGTTTTATTTATTTATTTATTTATTTTATTATTTTTTTTTTTTTGTAGAGACAGAGTCTAACTTTATCGCCCTCAGTAGAGTACTGTGGCATCACAGCTCACAGCAACCTCCAACTCCTGGGCTTAGGCGATTCTCTTGCCTCAGCCTCCGGAGTAGCTGGGACTACAGGTGCCCACCACAATACCTAGCTGTTTTTCTGTTTTGCAGTTCAGCAGAGGCTGGGTTTGAACCTGCCACCTTTAGTATATGAGGCCGCGCCCTACTCGATGAGCCACAGGTGCCGCCCCGAGCAATGCAGTTTTATACAGACTGACTTTAGGTTTTTTGATGTGTATATTACACAAAGTAATAGATGTTGCAGGGATTGCACAATATAGACCACATCTCTGATTAAATAAAGCAAAAGGGAATTTATCTGGCTGATGAATTTGTTACTTGAACATCTATGCATGGTTGCCTGGTTTGTATACTGGGATGTAAATTTATGCACGTGTCCTACTGTACTGATAGTCCAACCATCTGGGCATCACAGAAGGCCTCTGGGCTCGAATTAAATCAGTTCTTTGAACTACAAATGAGGGATTTTAAACAATTATAAAATATTCAGATGACACAATGCATAAACCAGAAATTGACAAGGTAACACGAGACGCTCACCCAGGTAGGAGATACACTACTACCTATAACCCATATAGTCTCTGTGTGTCTCTTCCCTTCACAGGTAACTGAAATCCGGGCTTCCAAGATAATGATTTCTTGGCTTCTAATTCCAGTTTATCACCTTAAATTTTATATGCAAATGTAAACATACTATACCTGTGCTTTTGGGTCTTACTCCTTGTGTTTACCATTTTGTGTAGGAAATTTCTTTACTTGTGTGTGTGTAAGTCTCTCATTGCTGTGTCCTATTTCATTTCATCATTTATAGTTTATTCATTTCACTGTGGATTTTTTCCTAGTTTTTGGCTGTACAGAGGATGCTGCTCTAAACACGTTTGTACATATCTTCCTTTACACGTGTGTCCCAGTTTCTCAAGAGTGTACAGCGGAGGGTGGAATTGCTGAGTTACAGGCTATGAATATTTTCTCCTTTCCTCGACAAGGCCTGACTGTTTTCAGCAGTGGCCATGTCTGTTGACTTTCCATCAGTGGAGCATGGACACAGGGATTAGTAATTTGTCCTTTTAGCTAATGCAATCTGTTAACTAGCACCGTGCATTTCATCAGCTTCAGTAGCTGTGGCCTGGGGAGTCAGATTACCTGAGTTTGAACCTTGGTTCCAGTACCCTATCACCTGGAACCTCTGCTAAGTAACTTTATATCATTTCTTCCACATTATCTTTTCCAGTTTAATCTTTGCTATTATTGGCTTGGACCTTTGGTGGGGGCTTTAATTTGGTATGGTTATTTCACTGGATAGAGTAGGGTTTTGTTCAAAGTTTGTTACTAAATATATTTGGCAAAATTTATTTAATTGCAATTAATTTTGGCAAAATTTATACTTTATATATTAGTTTTATATAATGAAGTAGTAATTTACTACTATTCTGGTGGTCAGTTTACTAGGACCATATCACTTAGTACTTGTAGCGATGATAACTACTATTTGTACAGCACTTTGTGGTTCCCAGAGAATTCACACATTTGTTTTATGATTTGGTCCTTACAATAACTCTATGAGGGAAGTAGGCTGATTTATTCCCATTTACAGAGGAAGAAACTGAGGCCCAGTAGGGTTTGGTTACTTGTTGTAGTCACTCCCTTAGGTATATTAGATCTAGGATTTGTACTAAGGATGTCTCTTGAAAATCCCATTTAGCATAGTTTAGATATCTGAAAATCTGATTCTTTACATTTGTTTAATAGTCTTGAAAAGCACATAGGTTTGCAAACTCATTAAAAATGGATTACATGGGCAGTGCCTGTGGCTCAAGGAGTAGGGTGCTGGCCCCATATATTGGGGGTGGTGGATTCAAGTCTGGCCCTGGGCAAAACAGCAAAAAAAAAAAAAGGATTACATGCTAGTGAGAGTATAATTTTTACTTTTTCCAGGTTTATACCTGTATATAGCTATAACTGGAAAAAACGTGTATTTTCTGTGACATTGTATTTGTATCTATTTTCAGGGAGTGCAGCCAGCCACAGGGGAGGTTGTGTTCGATAGTTTCCAGGACTCAGCTTCCCGTTCTGAACTAGAAACTCGGATATCTTGCCTGCAGCCAGTGGAGCTGCTGCTTCCATCAGCCTTGTCGGAGCAGACAGAGACGCTTATCCACAGAGCCACGGCTGTTAGGTGAGTGGTGCATCGCTAGAAAATAATACTAATTCTGATGCTTAGGTTTAATTCCAAAACTGATATTTACTAAAGATGGTAAAAATGGCTTTTACTCACAAAAATTATATTTCCACTGTAGTAGTGGAATTTTTCATTTTCTAAAATTTTATTGATTGATTGAGTGAGACAGAGTCTCCCTCTGTTGCTCAGGCTAGAGTGCTGTGGCCTCAGCCTCGCTCACAGCAACCTCAAACTCCTGGGCTCCAGTAATCTGCCTGCCTCAGCCTCCTGGAATTTTTAAAAAAGAACAATAAAATTACACATAGAGTTACCTTAATGTAGGGCTTTAGAAGTTGATCTATTTAAAGGAGTTCTTGATATTATTTAGTGATATTTTATAATTATCATTATAATGAGGTTAATATGTGGTGTATTGTTTGGTAATTAATCTTGGCTTTTCTGGCGATAATTTATAGTTCGTGTCTTATGAAGTTTATGTAATTTTGAAAATGCTTTTTCTGTGCTGTGTGTTTCAATTCATGGCTGTGTCCAGTGGTTTTATTTACTAGACCTAAGATCACTTATTTATGAGGCAGTGAGCTAGGCGTTGTACATACAGAGGAGGAAGATGTGGTTATGATGTGTGTCTGGCAGAGTTCATAGTCCATTAGGTGTACGTACTTAACGGGACTTAGGAGGCATGGTGTTACTAAGCGCCAGACATGAACTCTCCTTTGGGAGAGTATACAGCCACTTGGAGGGGTCTAGTGGGAAGGAGATGGGGAAGGCATTCTGGGGGGCTCGGGTAAGGAGGACTGTATAATACTGAGGCATGTAGACTTCAGACTAGGTAGAAAAGCCCATAGGATTTTCGTTTATTTAGTTGACAAATCAGAAAATGAAACATTTATGAAGTTCTGTATGTTTCTTTGTCCTTAGTGTTGTTTGTTCATTTACATTTGAATTTCATTTCTTTCACAGACAATTTTATTTTTCATTCTAAAACTAGTATGTGTTCATTTAGAGGAAATTGGGAGTTACAAAAAGGAAGTTAAAAATAAGTCAAACCCAGAAATAATGACTGGTAAACATTTTGATGTTTTATTTCCATGTATGTATATCCTTCTTTTTGGTTTATGAGGTTGGATTCATGTTGCAAAATCACTTTTGTATTCTGTTTTTTTTTTTTTTTTTGTGTGTGTGAAAACAGAGTCTCAGTATGTTGCCCTGGATAGAGTGCCGTGGCGTCACACCTCACAGCAACCTCCAATTTGTGTGCTTAAGTGATTCTCTTAAGTGAAACCGAGGGTGACAAAGTGAGTCTCTGTCTCTAAAAAAAAAAAAAAACAACAACAACAAATATTGCTGTGGTGAATATCAATACATAGATATATTTGTGTATATTTCTGATTATTTCCTTAAGATAATTTCCTGAATGTAAAATTATTGGGTCAGAGGATATACACATTTATAAAGCTCTTGACTGTTTGGTAGAATTTAAAATACCAATTTATAACTTCCACTAGTATAGTATAGAAGGGTTCTTTGAACCCCTGCTTGCACTGGGAGTGATTGTTTAAATAATCTGCCAGTTGCAGAGGTGAAAACTTCTGCCTCCTGTCTCTTTATTTCGATCTTAAACCTTTTCTGACCACATGTTCAAACTTGAAATTAAAATTCAAACAGTAAACATCAGGATGCTGGTCCTAGCTTAAAAAATTAATAAAATCTCAAAAAAAGTTAGAGGTAGACTTTTAAAAATATATGCTCAAAATTTCATGTCTTTGATTTTATTAATTTTCCTTCATAACTGAGTGTGTATTCAATTAAATTGGGTTAACTGAGACCAAAGTCAATCAGTTGTTATCAACATACTCATTTTTCTGTTTTCTGTTTATTTTTATAAAATAATCAAGGCAAAATTCAGTAAGATGCCAAAACATTCCACAATGGCAGACATTGCCAAAACTGTGGCAAGAAGCATTGCCTGTTGATAATCCTAAATATTCATTCATCACATGAGATTCAAAGACCTAAATTCTCCGTGCCAACTACATTAATAGTTTGGGTATCATATATCAGTCTTACTAAATTGAATGACGGCTTTTGTCTTGTTTTAATTTGTGTGTCTCTGGTTAGCATTGTTGAGTATATCATTTTTCCTATCCTTACTACCATGTGTGATTTTTTCGTCCTTTGTAAATTTCTTTTGTATCTTTGTTCATTTCTATTTTACTTGCATTCTGGACTAAGCAAAGTCAAAAGTTAAATACGCATTTTTGTGAAATGCCTATAGCTAATTTATATCTATGGGCAGAATTATAGTAGAGGAGATTTAAAAGTCAAAGAATTAAATAGTGTGAATTCCTATGACTTAGGGCTTGGATTGGAAAACTGGCCCCTTTCCTTGGTGACTTTGAGCAGGTTATTCTGTGTAATCCTTCAGTGTCTTTTCCTTTAAGTAGTGGTAGTAAGCGTGCTTATGTTATAGGATTCTTGTGAGGATTAAATAAATTATAAGGTAAAGTACTTGAAACAGTGCCGGGCACAAAAAAGCTCTCTATACGTGGAAGTTATTTTTCTTCTTCTGTTCCTGTCAGCCATTAGCACTTTCAATATTGCCTCTCCCCATTCTCTTCTGGAGCTTCTCTCTGAAGTGTGTTGGACCTTCTTATTGCACTCTCTGTACATGGCCCTTTAGGGTATAATTTCCCACCTACAGCTGTGTTTCTTATATTGTTTTTAGCCCTTGGGGAGTTGTTCTTTTTTTCATTTGAGACAGAGTCTCACTATGTTGCCCTCAATAGAGTCTGTGGAGTCACAGCTCACAGCAATCTCAAACTCTTGGGCTTAAGTGATTGTCTTGCCGCAGCCTCTCAAGTAGCTGGGACTACAGGTGCCCACCACAATGCTTGGCTGTTTTTTGTTGTTGTTGTTGTCATTGTTGTTTATGAGGCCTTGGCCGGGTTCAAACCCACCAGCCAAGGTGTATGTGGCTAGCACCCTAACCACTGTGCTATGGGTGCCGAGCCAGAGTTCTTTTGATGTTTTTATTTTTGACTCTCTTTAAAAAGCATTATTTTATTTTACTTTATTTTATTTTTCGAGACAGTGTCTCACTCTGTTGCTCCAGATTGGAGTGCTGGAGCATCAACCTAGCTCATAGCAACCTCAAACTCCTGGGTTCAGGTGATACTCCTGCCTCAGTCTCCTGAGCAGCTAGGACTACAGGTCCCTGCCACAATGCCTGGCTAGTTTTTCTATTTTTAATAGAGACGGGGTCTTACTTTGCTCAGGCCGATTTTGAACCCCTGAGCTCAAGTGATCCTCCCACCTTAGCCTTTCTGAGTGTTAGGATTACAGGTATGAGCTACTGCACCTGTCTGATTTTTTTTTTCTATTTTAATTCACTATTTTTATGTCTTTTTTTTATTAAATTATAGTACGTTAATGTACACAGCTATGATTTATGTGTTTTTAGTAGACTATCTGGGCTAATTAAGTCCTCCATGCTTCTAGTAGCATTCTATTATTATTATTATTTGAGACAGCGTCTCATGCTATTGCCCTGCGTAGAGTGCTGTGGCATCATAGCTCATAGCAACCTCAAACTCTTGGGCTCAAGCGATTCTCTTGTCTCAGCCTCCAAAGTGGCTGGGACTATAGGCGCCCACTACAACACCCAGCTATTTTTTTGTTGCTGTAGTCATTATTGTTTTAGCTGGCCTGGGCCGGGTGCAAACCCACCAGCCTCAGTGTATGTGACTGGCGCCCTACCCAATGAGCTACAGGTGCTGCCCAGCATTCTATTACTTTTATGCTAAAGCGATCACTCCCCATTGTCAAAGCACTTTATATTATCATCTGTACTTTTTAGTTGATTTATTTTTCTTTCTTAATTTTATTTTTAGCATTCAATATTGAATTAACTTTTTAAAATTTTATTTTAGTGTTTGAGATGAGGTCTTACCTTACTTTCCCCCTAAATGCTAGTAGTTCCATTTTAAAATCCATAAAGTTTAGCCTTTATGAACCTGAGATACAACCCTCAGATACAGCTTTAAATGTTCAAGTATATAATGTTTTGTTTTTGTATGTTTTAAATGCTGATAGACAGTTTCTTACATTTCAGACTTTGAACCCTACTTTTTTCTTCTTTCAGAAAATTGAAGCAGCGGTTTTTGTTAGTTACTAGTTGATATTTTATTAATATTGAAGACATTCTATGTGAGAAGAGACAAAAGCATGGCTTGGAGTTACAGAATAGTTATCTAAAACTAATAGGTTTTTTTTTTTGTATTCTTAACTTTATCCACAAGAGGTCTCCAAAGGATTTTATATTCTGTAAATTACAATTTAAATTCTATGAAAATCTTCACATTTACTTTTATATCTCAAATTACAGACTCAGTTTGTCTCATATTATAATTTAGAACAAATATAAGTCAAAGGTAGTACTAAGCTAAAATTATTTCTAAATGATAAACCTTCACTTTTTCTTAGGTTATTTATTTTTATTTATGTAAAGTGTATCTAAGATTTTAGTCTGGATTTTAGGGAACTAGTCTTACTATCTTCTTATCCCTTGTAAGAACATACAGAGAGGAACAGATGGAAAACAGTAATTTTTGAGCACTGTATTTAACTGCAGTAAAGACTGATTAAGCTTAGAAATATGATGTTTATGTAATAGATCTGGTTGACAGGAAACCTGTCGAAAACAATAAAGAAACATTATTAATATTTACGAGTTCTCTAAGAAACTGATTTTTGAGGTGAGACAGGTGAACACTGCACATAATTACTCAGTTTTGTGTTCAGAGAAATGAGAACTTCCTCGGCACCTTCGCACAGGAGGCTTTGTGGAGCAGGTGGGCGTGGAAGGGAATTTCCAGCATGGAAAGCTTACACTGGAAAGTGGGGAGGAGCAGAGGGTGTGTTGTGTGTGTATGGAGATGATATGAGCTCTGAGCCACACAGACTGGAAATATGAGACAAGTGTAAAGACAGAGGGGAGACTTTGCTAATTAGAGGAAACTTGCAGGATGAGAATTAGGGAAAAAAGGATCAGGGACCATGAAGTCCAGCAGAGAGGAGGAGGTAGGATTTCTGGGCAAAGGAATGGCATGATTGAAGGGAAGAGATGAGTTTACTGCCTAGATGGGGCAGAAAAAAAAACAAAAAACAATTTTCCTAAGGAATAAAAAACATACAAGAAAAGAACCAGATCAAGGACTTTCCAGTAGTCCCTAGAACATTCCAGTAGTTGGGAATAGAAGGAAGAATAGCAAGGAACAGAAAGGGAGGGGTTAAAGAGCTAGGCAGAGAACCAGGACAGAGGTTATAATTTGGGGTTATAGTTTGTATGTTGCACATGATATAATCAGTGGTGTGAGTTAATTTTTTATAATATTGACTATGATATAATTTACTGAAACTGTGTGACATTTGGACAGATACTTGGCTAAAAGTTAGCATTAACCTGGGACTGCAAACTAATACTGCCTTTTTGGAAGGAAGTATAGAGAATCCTCAAAAAACTCAAATTAGATATCCCATTTGACCTTGCAATCCCATTACTAGGCATTTACCCAGAAGAAAAAGGATTATTTTGTCATAAACACGTTTACACTAGACTGTTTATTGTAGCTCAATTTACAATTGCCAAGTGGAAACAGCCTAAATGCTCACCAACCCAGGAATGGAATAACAAGCTGTGGTGTATGTATACCACAGAATACTATTGAGCCACTAAAAAAGATGGAGACTTTACATCTTTTGTATTAACCTGGATGGAGGAGGAACACATTCTTCATAGTAAAGCATCACCAGAATGGAGAAGCAAGAATCCGATGTACCCAGTGTTAATGAGAAGCCAGTAGGCGATTTAATACATACCCACATAAGGGAAAAACTCAAATCAATTCAAGGTGGAGGGAGGGAATAAGGGAGGGATCATCAGGAGGAGGGAGGGGGAGGGGTGTGCTCCCACTTAATGGGCACAATGTTAGAGTGTAAGGCACACCTGTTGGGTGTGGGACATAATTATAAAAGGGACTCTACCTAACAAATGCAAATTAACCTAAAACAATGAAAAATAACCAAAAGTTATTGTGTACCCTCAAATTAACCTAAAACAATGAACAAAAAAACAAAAGTTATTGATATCATTTATAAAAGATCCGTGGAACAGTGTCCTGCACTATTGCAGTGACTTTAGCAGTTTGACCTTTGAAATAAATGCTTATGCACATCAGCTTTTACTCAAAGATAAATGTGTACCTTGAGCTTTGAAAGAAAACATTGAAATCCTTATGTTAGGGAGGAAAAATAACTCCTGCTATGTCTACTTTCAGTGTTAGAAAGAGAAAAACATTACATCTTTTTGTCCATAGAAGGCCTTACATCATCTGAGGTTTAACCAAAAAAACATTACCTGTCATGGTTCTTCATGCTAGAGATTGATACCACCTGAATGCCATTTATGGAGACAGATATTTGAAATTATCATTGTAGCATTTTAATTTTCCATTCTTTTATTACTTTATGTAGTAGAGATTGCTCACTATTTTGTGTTATGGTACTTTGATTTTTAAGTTTTCAATGGAAAATGTTTAGTAGAGTTTTGGTGTCAAAGTAAAATTGTTACTGTGAAGCTGTCTGATAATTATGAGAGGAATTATTATACAAACTGGGTAGCTGTGTTATGGATAAAGTCCAACTTCTTTCTGATGTCATTATTTGAGTCTTTAGTGTAAAAAATATCTATTTTTTGAAGGATGAGAAGAGAAAAAATAGATTTTTATTCATTAATTTGGTTAAGAGGAAGTGTGAAATGCTATTAAGTGACCAGTTCTTTTTATTATTATTATTTTTTTATTAAATCATAATTGTGTACATTAGTGCAATCATGGGGCACAATGTGCTGACTTCATACACAGTCTGAAACGTTTTCATCAAACTGTTTAACATAGCCTTCATGGCTTTTTAATCACTGTATGAAGACATTTATATTCTGCATTTAGTAAGTTTCACTTGTACCCTTCTAAGATGCACCATAGGTGTGATCCTACCAATCGCCCTCCCTCCACCCATCCTCTCCTCTCCCCTCCCCTCCCTTGCCCCTTTCCCCGTATTCTTGTACTATAATTGGGTTATAGCTTTCATGTGATAGCTACAAATTAGGTTCATAGTAGGACTGAGTACATTGGATATTTTTTCTTCCATTCATGAGATACTTTGCTAAGAAGAATATGTTCCAGCTTCATCCATGTAAACATGAAAGAGGTAAAGTCTCTATCTTTCTTTAAGGCTGCATAGTATTCCATGGTATACATGTACCACAATTTATTAATCCATTCGTGGATTGATGGGCAAGTGACCAGTTCTTAATGGTACCAATTTCATGATTCCAGTGAAATTTATTCCTAATTTATTCCTTCAGAGTTTAATAAGCTCAAGTCATTGGACTTATATGAAGTCATTTCAATATGATTCTTAGGTACTGAGAGCCAAGTAAATGAGAATGCTATAGCAAACACCAGGTAGCACACAGGTGTCAGTGACAAAGCCCCCAAATTTGGTGGGAAGGTGGGTCTGGGTAGGGTTGAAAGCATTAAAGGAAGTACGAGCAAAGGATGGGATAAGGGAATTGGGAATGTTGAGTTAATGGGACTATTGTTTATGTTTGTAGCCTGGGACAGAATCAAGCACGTGAGAGCTGTTCAGTGAATATTCGCTGAATGACTATCTGTTTAAGGCCAGAGAGGAAATCTGGGACTGTCTTATCAAGGATTCTGGGCACTAGAGGGAGGGTTTATACTTTATCTCAGTGTTTCTCAATTTCTGGTTTACCAACTCCTTTAATTTATTATTTTGTATTTGAATTTTCTTCTTTAAATTTGTTAAATTAGACTTTAAAAATTACAGAGACAAGGTATGTTTATTATAAAAGTGAAAAAAATTTTTATTTATTTTATTTATTTATTTATTTTGTTGGAGATTCATTGAGGGTACAAGAAACCAGGTTACACTGATTGCATTTGTTAGGTAAAGTCCCTCTTACTGAAAAAAAAATTTTTTTAAGGAAAAAACAATTCTTGCTAACTGCCTAACCCAATTTGACTTACCTGTATTTTGCTGTGATAATGTACCTTTTTGCCCTAATTTTTGAGGGAGAAATAAAGATGTGCATTATACGTGAGTAGTACTAATTCCATTTCTATATAAACATATTTAATTCTTTTTTTGAATGTTTATGTGTTAAAAGTGTAACTCTAGAAAGCAATCAATATCTGTATGCAAAGTAATACCCTGGAATACAGTAATCACTTTGGTTGAACTTAAGACGAACTTGCAATTTTTGGCCAATGAAGAATAAAATATTTCTCTTCGTACACTTTAGGCAGGAACTAGCACTCTAGTGATATTTTTACAAAAATTATTGGAAAAATCCCTTGGAAATATTGAAATGTTTTTGTACACTGCAAGCTTTAAGCTTTGAATTTTAATTAAAAAATTAAAATGAAAGATTTTTTTTTTTTACCTGAAAGTTTGAGCCAAAAATGTTAGCATGCATTATATACGGGAGCATATTATACTTGGCAAAATACAGTAAATTATTTGTATTTTAATGTGTAAATATTTAAAAACCTAAAACTCAGTGCCTTAGTGCCATTTTTCTAGGAAAAAAGTTAAAATTTGATATTTAAGTAAAACAAATGTATAAACTAATAAAATACAAATGAAGAATTGTTTGGTATAAAGGGACATGTTCTCTTGCTGAAAATGAACATTTTGGAGGAATGTATTCCCAATTAAGGAAGAGGTTCCTCTTTTTCTTTTTAATGAGCTTTTTTTTTTTAGAGCAGGTTTGGGGTCACAGCACAGTGGAGAGGGTGGTACAGAGATTTCTCGCGTACCCCCGCTCACACACGTGCCCAGCCCGTCTCGTTATCGTGTTCTGCACTGCGGTGGGATCAGCTTACTTCTCAGGTCAGCTTCCTGTGCTGTAATGCGCTGTGCGAAGACTCAGCTTTTTTCTCAGAGTTTTCCCCTCTTTGAACCACAGTGTGACTTAACTGATTTGCTCTCCATTTGGTACCAATGCAATACTTTAATTTTTTTTTTTCCTTCGAAACAGAGTCTCACTCTGTCACCTTGGGTAGAGTGGTGTGGCGTCATAGCTCACAGCAACCTCAAACCTTTCAACGTGAGCAATCCTCTTGCCTCAGCCTCCCACGCAGCTGGGATTCCAGGCACCTTCCACAACACTCAGCTAGCTTTTCTTTTTTTAAGTAAAGACAGGGTCTTGCTCTTGCGCAGACTGGTCTTGAACTCCTAAGCTGAAGTAGTCCACCTGCCTTGGCCTCTCAGAGGATCCACGCTTAGGATTATAGGCGTGCGCCACTGAGCCCGGCTGCAACACTTTAAGACTGCCCCTGTTTTATTTTTCTCATTAAGCTTTAACAATTAAAGTGATTCCTACTGCTAATGTGATCTTAAATATAAACAGAAATGTAGGAACTGAAGCATTTAGCAATATATTCATTTAAAAAATTGGTAATCCAGTTGATCTAAGATAATATTTTTCAGATTCAAAGTCCTGGAATCAATTTGGTAGGTTGCAGCTAACATTAAAAAAAAAGAAATAGAAGTTATCAGTGTGTATCATGTATAGTAAGGGAAAGGATTTTATGAAATGCTTTTTTTCCGTTTTATCCTTATGTGCATAATTGCTCTATTATACTCCGTCTAATCTCTCTAGTGCTATCATGTTTATAATTGCCCAAGAAAATAAACTCCTAATTTAATGTATTAATTAAATATAGTTGACAAAATATATTTCATATGTGTATTCTTATTACCTAAAGTTAATCAAGGACTGCACAGAAGTATATTTTTTTACATAGCACAACTGAAAAGGCATTAAAATTTAAAAACTATGTGTTAAAAATTGTAAAACTGACATGATTCACAGACCAGATACTGCATATATAGGACTTTGAGGCATAGTGAGAAATTATTACAAGTAATGAGACTTCACCAAGGTCATTAAATAGAAAATCAATTTATAAAACGAATAGTGTTTCAGCACAGCAGCAACAAATAGATAATGAAATTTTTAATAAAAGAGACCACTTGAAATAACAGCAATAATAGTATTATCTAGGGCTATATTTACTAAAAGGAAAATCAGATCTTAATGAAGAAAATTTGAAAACTTTACTGAAAGATATTTAAAAAGAACTAACTAAATAATGCAAAGATATAGAATATTTATGGATTAAAAGGTTCAAGTTAAAGGCATTGTGGCAGGTGTCAATTCCTCTTAACTGTAAATTTGGTACAATCTAATCAAAAGGGTAGTGACATTTTTCTGAGACACTGACATGATGCTTTGAGAAAACTAGATCTGGCTCGGTGACTGTGGCTCAACGGGCTAAGGCCCCAGCTATGTACACCTGAGCTGGCGAGTTCGAATCCAGCCCGGGCCCGCCAAACAACAATGACAGCTGCAACCAAAAAATGGCTGGGCGTTGTGGCAGGTGCCTATAGTCCCAGCTACTTGGAAGGCAGAGGCAGGAGACTCGCTTGAGCCCAGGAGTTGGAGGTTGCTGTGAGCAGTGAGGCCATGGCACTCTATCCAGGGTGATAGCTTGAGGCTCTGCCTCAAAAAAAAAAAAGAGAAAACTAGATCTAAGGGCCAAGAATAAGGCAACACTTAAAAAAGGTAGAGAGTCTTACCCAAAATCCAAACTTATAAAGCAATTGTAAGGTAATAGGGAATTGGTATATATAGAGAAACAGATGTAACAATGGAACAGAAGAGAAATGGAGAAAACAAATTCATGCATACATAGAAAAGTTTACTAAACGTAGAATATAAATGTCTTAACACAATTAAAAAAAAAGAAATGCAAACTCTCAGGCCCCACCCTCTATCATCAGAAAATCCAGGGGTGGGGCCTAGCAATGTGTTTTAAAAGCCCACAACATGATTCTCATGTTATGTTTAAGCTTGAAAGTCACTTTCAAGAGTTTATTCAACAGAAATTTATGAATAAATGTGGAGCATCTGACAAATAGCTCCACCAAATACACAAATCACAGATTTGGGGCCTTAGTTGAAGCAAAACAATAAAAATGATGAAAAGGGGCAAAAAAAAAAAAAAAAAGGAAAGTTTATAAGATGAAAATGTCTTAAGTGATGAGAAAGATGTACTATTTACCACTCGATCCTGTGGAAATAAACTACTTTCCGTATTAAAAATGAAAATGATGTACACTATTATGGTGATGGGCACACTTAAAGGCCCCACTTAAGTATTATACGTGTACAAGATACCTGGGTCACAAAGACATTTGTACCCCCTTAATATTTTGAAATTAAAAACCAAAAAAGTTAAAATGAAACCCTGCTTCAATCCTCACAGGAAATTTTCAGTTAAAAAAATTATGTGTGTGTGTGTAGGGCTATTCATGATTTGAGAAGATGAAAAGATTTCCTAGACTTGACATTTATAAAAAGCACAAGTCAAAGGAAGGCAGTGCCTGTAGCTTAGTAGGTAGGGCACCGGCCACATACACTAGCCCGGGGCTAGCTAAAACAACAATGACAACAGCACCCAAAAAACAAAACCAAATAAAAAAAATAGCCAGGCATTATGGCGGGCACCTGTAGTCCCAGCTACTTGGGAGGCTAAGCCAAGAGAATCGCTTGAGCCCAAGAGTTGGAGGTTGCTGTGAGCTGTGACACCTGGCACTCTACTGAGGGCGACAGTTTGAGACTGTCTCAAAAAAAAAAAAAAAAGAAACAATTTCATTTATAGCTTTTTTGTAGGTTGCTTTAATTATTATATGTGTGTGTATATATTATACACACAATTTATTACAGTCTGCTTGTGTCATTGACTTTACCAGGTTGAGTGAAATATTTTGGAACTCTTACCTCTATTGTACAGTTTTTTTGAAGAGTAGTCTTACTCCATCACCCAGGCTGGAGAGCAGTGGCATGATCATAGCTCACTATAACCTTGAATTCCTTTACTAAAGCCATCCTCCCACTTCAGCCTCCTGGTGTGTGTGCCATCATACCTGGCTAATTTTAAAAAAATTTTTGTAGAGATGGAGTTTCATCATGTTGCTTAGACTGGTCTGGAACTCCTGACCTCAGGTGATCCTCCTGCCTCTGCCTCCCAAAGTGCTGGTAGTATAGGTATAAGCCACCATGCCAACCTGTTTATATTTTTTTACCCTCCCTTATTTATGATTGTTTTAAATATTTTCTCAACCTACAGTTACAGTCATATAAGAAAGTGTTATAATTTTTACTTCAACTGCCAAACCATAATTTAGGAAACTCAAGAGGAGAAGGAAAACCTCTTGTGTTTACCCATATTTTTATTTATCATGTTCATTCTTCTTTCCTGATGTTGTAAGATTTTTTTCCTTTTTTTTTTTTTTGAGACAGTCTTATTATGTTGCCCTCAGTAGAATGCTGTGGCATCACAGGTCACAGCCACCTCAAACTCTTGGGCTTGAGCAGTTCTCTTGCCTCAGCCTTGCAAGTAGCTGGGACTTCAAGCGCCCGCCACAATGTCCGGCTATTTTTTTGTTGTATTTGTCATTGTTGTTTAGCTGCGTGGGCTGAGCTTGAACCCGCCAGCCTGGGTGTATGTGGCCAGTGCCCTAACTGCTGAGCTATGGGCGTGGAGCCAGATTTCTTCTTTTTATTGTTTACTTTCTGTTAGAATACTTTCTTTAGCTGTTATTTTAGAAGAGGCCTGCTTGTGACAAATAAGATTCTTAGTTTTCCTTCATTTGAGAATGTTTTGATTTCCCTTTCATTCTTGAAAGATATTTTTGTCAGGTATGGAATTCTGGCTTAACATTTCTTTTAACACTTGAAAAATCTTATATCTAAAAATCTTATATCTTTCTTCTAGTTTTCATGGTTTCAGAAGAAAAATCCGCTGTCATTCAAATTGTTTACCCTCTATAGCTGAGGTATGGTTTCTCTCTTGCTACTTTCAAGATTTTTTTTTTTTCAGTCTTTATAAGTGAAATTATGACTATGATTTGTGTTGGCATAGGTATCTTGGCTTTTGGGGGTTTACTCTGCTTCTTTAAGTTGTTGCCAAATTTGTGACTATTTTGTGTGTGTGTGTGTGTAGAGGGGTGGCTTTATAAGAATGCTGACCTGGGTTGAAAGCTGGCTGGGAAAACTTAGCTGAAAACAAATATTTACGCCAGTTTAAAACATTGACTCAGACCATCTGTTGACTATCGAACCAGCACATAGGTCTGGTCCAGTCTGTCCTGGTGCCTCCAGGTTCTTTTCATCTTCCACAGATTTGAAGAACCCCCTCCGGGGATTGTTCGTCTGCAGACATTCCCCTGGGTACCCCAGGATTGAGGCGGGTGCCCCTTTGAGAAGTCAGCCTGTCTACCTCCCCCAGTTTCATCGATTTGATTTCTTGTTTTATTTTGTGCATGTTTGTTTTACCTGCCTTCTTCTCTCCCCTTGGAACTCTGATGGCAAGAATTTTGAATTTTTTTTTGTTATAGTCCCACACGTCTGCGAGGCTCTATTCATTTTTTTTTTTCCAATCTACATTCTCTCTATTGTTTAGATTTGGTAATTTCTATTGTTCTGTTTTCCATTTCACTGATTCTTTCATCTGTTCTCTCCATTCTGCTGTTGAATCCATCTACTGAGATTTCTGTTCAGTAATTGTATTTTTCACTTCTAATTTTTTTTGTCTATTTTTTCTTTATGCTTTCTGAAATTTCTTTGCAGATAATTTTTCCTTTCCTTAGCTTTTTGCTTTTCCATTTGTTTCAAGTATGTGCATAATTACTGTTAAAACATTTTTGCCATGGCAGCTCTGAAAGCTTTGTCAGATAATTCTCAAATCTCCGTCATCTGGGTGTTGTAGTCTGCTGATTGTCTTTTTACTTAGTTGGAGATCTTCCTGTTTCTTGGCATGATGACTGATTTTTGGTTAAAAGCTATGCTTTGTCATATAGTGCTATGAAGTCTGGGTCTTATTAAGCCTGTTGTTGTAGCTGGCTTTCTCTGACACTGCCTTAGTGGGGTGCGGTGTGCTGCCTCATTATTGCCAGGTGCAGATAGAAGTCAGGTTCCTTACCTGGGTCTGTTGACCTTGAAGGAGGTGGGTACTCCTTGTTACTCCTGGGCGGGTGTGGGAGTTCCAGCTTCTGTGGTCTCTGCTGGGCCTTCTCTGATGTAACCCCTGTGGGGAGGAGAATGGGAGCCTCATTACTGCCAAGTAGGAGTGGGAGTCCAGACTCCCTGTTTGGTCTCTCCACTGACACCATGGGGTTAAGCCCTCATTACTGGCTAGTGGGGTGAAAATCTTGGCTCCATAATCCCAGCCGGGGTTTGGAGTGCCTCATTTCAGTCTGACAAGAAGGGAAATCTAAGTCTGACAAGAAGGGAAATCTAATCTAAATCTCCCCCCTTGGCCTTTGCTAGTGTGGGTGGGAGAGGGATCATGCTTTCCTGTGGTGTTTGGCTGGCTGGATTAGAGTGGTTATTGCTCAGAAGTTCTCTGTCTTCCCAGGCTCCTGTTTTCCTGGGTATTTGTCTAGGGGACCAGGCTTGTTGGGGCTTTTGTTATCTGTGCCTCTTGGTCTTGATGGGTTGTCAAATTCTTTAGCTCCAAGTCTGGGTTATGTGTGTTAAGAACTAAACCTAGGGAACTCAAAACCTTGTCGTTCTTCAGATCCCAAGTTCCCTAGTTGGTCTGCTTTCTGTTGCCTTTCGGAGTCATCTTACATTTGTTTATATGTAATGTGCAGTGAGTTGGGCTTAGCAGGAGGAATAGGGAAAACCATGTCTGTTTCTTCTTTCTAGAAGCAGAAGTTCTTCTAGTCAGGATCTTATTTCACAGATTGTTTTATGAATGAATAAACTTTGCTCTCTTAGTATTATTTTAATCTAATTAAAATAAAATTAGCACTTTGATTGATAATGCCAATGTGCAAATCTTTTTTTTTTTTTTTTTTTTTTGAGACAGTATCTCACCCTGCTGCCCAGGTTAGTGCTATAGCATCAGCCTGGGTCATAGTAACCTCAGACTCCTGGGTTCAGGTGATTCTCCTGCCTCAGCCTCCCGAGTAGCTAGGACTGTAAGTGTCTGCCACATGCCTGAATAATTTTTTCTATTTTTAGTGGAGACGGGGTCTTGCTCTTGCTCAGGCTGGTCTCAAACCCCTGAACTCAAGGGATCCTCCCACATTGGTCCCCCAGAGTACTGGGATTACAGGCATGAGCCACCTTGCCCATCTGCCCAGTATGCAGATCTTTATTGTAGTAGAATTAAGAGAAAAAGAAAACTGTCTTCTTTTCAAATTTTTTATAATTTAAAACTTTCTTTTTAATAGTGTCACTTAAAGTTTAAGCATGTTAGAATATTTTTAAAAGCACAGCCAGTAGGGAAAATTCTGTCTCATTCCTTAGTGAATTAACAAACTAAACATATAAACATTTACAATACAGTTTTGCCGCTCTCCATTGGAGTGCTGTCATGGTGATTAGCTCATGTTTCCTAATTATAAAATTTCTCCTTTCTTGTTTATTATACACAAAAAATTAAGTATTAAAATTAAAAATCATTCTTGAGTTGATAGGCATTTAGATTGTTTCTACATCTTGGCAATTATAAATTGAACTGCAGTAAACAATCTAGTGCAAATGTCCTTATGATAAAATCATTTTTTTTTTCTGGGTAGTTGCCTAGTAGTGGGATTGTGGGGTCAAATGGGAGATCTAATTTGAGCTCTTTAAGGATTCTCCATACTTCTTTCCAAAAAGGCTGTATTAGTTTGCAGTCCCACCAACAGTGTAAAAGTGTTCCCCTGTCTCCACATGCATGCCAGCATCTGCAACTTTGGGATTTTGTGATGTGTGGAGTACTATTCGGCTGTAAAAGATGGTGACTTCACATCTTTTGTGTTAACCTGGGTGGAGTTGAAACACATTCTTCTTAGTAAAGTATCACAAGAATGGAAAACCAAGTATCCATTGTATTTAGTACTAACACGAAGCCAGTAGATGATCTAATTCACATCCACATAGGAGAAAAACTCATTTCACTTCAAGCTGAGGGGAGAGGGAAAAGGAGTTTGGGGTGCTTCCACTGACGGGGCACATTCACACAGCTTTCGGGTGCAGGACATAATTATAAGAGGGACTCTACCTAACAAAGTCAAATATTGTGATTTGGCTGTTTGTATCCTCATATTAACCTGAAATAAATAAAAACAAATTCAAAGTCAAAAGCAGTTGAAGAGGCCAGTAGCGTTGGCTCACGCCTGTAATCCTAGCACTCTGGGAGGCCGAGGCGGGTAGATTGCCTGAGCTCAGAGGTTTGAGACCAGCCTGAGCCAGAGTGAGGTCTCATCTTTAAAAATAAAAAATATATATAGCTAGGTGTTGTGGGTGCCTGTAGTCCCAGCTGCTCAGGAGGATAGGGCAAGAGAATCGTTTGAGCCCAAGAGTTTGAGGTTGCTGTGAGCTGTGACTCCATGGCACTCTACTGAGGGAGACAAAGTGAGAATCTTGTCTCAAAAAAAAAAGCGGTGGGAGGAACTTCAGTCCCAAGTGAATTCAGAGAGCCTAAAGGAGGCTATAAATCATGTCCAGAGCCCTGGGTCCTAAGAGGGAGGGCCCTGAAGTAGGGAAGGTACTGAGTTGGGTTACAGGGCGTGACAACCACAGGAAGGGGCAATTTATACTTTGTTTACTTACCTGATAGAATTTTAAGTGGTTCACAAACATTTTTTATTTTCATGTTTAAATATTTACTTACATTAAAAAGTATATTTGGGACTCAAACCTGAGATTTCATAAATTTTTATGGGGTAGAAAGAGTCTTAAAATGGCGTTTGAGTTAAAAATGTTAATGTAACAAAAACTATCAGGTTACAGAAGTGGTGTGCCTGCAAATGTGGCAGTATCAGGTGGAAAGGAGATGACTCAAGTTAAGGAAAATGCTGGAGCAATTTTAGGGCAATTGTGTGTCACATTTCTTGTCATTTAGATTCTGTTTGAAGTAAATCTAGTATAAATGGGACCATTGTTTAAATGAAAAAAAATCCAAACTTGACTCACAGCGAAATATAGATGATGAATTTGGGGACCACAAATGGTGTTTAAGCTGCTTGAGATGAGCTACTCTCCATTTTAAATAGTAGTTAGCTCACGTGTCTTAGGGTAATTTTTCCTATCGTTAACTTTATCATATTAACTTAGATAGCAATAAATTCCAATTGATTATCCTTTTCTTATCTATAAAACACTCTCTGTATTGATAGATTTTTGAGATTGTCAACTTCTTAGTACATCCTCTGAGCTGACGTTATAATACATTCATTCATTCATCCTTAAGATTTATTGGGTGCTTGCTGTGTGCCAAGTTTGCTATTAGGTGGTAAAGACACAAAAATGAATATGAGCTTTATCTTCCTGGTTCTTTTCATCTAGAGAGGAGGTAGTCGTGGAAATAAACAATTATGTAATGAAAGTGATGATTGGTAAGGTCTTGTAAAGTCAGTGGTGATATGGGAGCATCAAGCTTCGCCCAGAGGACTCAGGTGAGGTTTCCCAGGGGAGTAAGGGACATCCGAGGCTGGAAGTGACAGCCAGGCAGGGGGAGGTGTGAGAGAGGTTTTCTTAGGGAGCAGAGACCAGTTTGATTGGGCTTCTCTGCCAGGTAAGCATGGCACCCTGAGGTGGGATAGAGGTGGGGTTTGGAGAGAAAGGGTGTGTGAAGTGAAGGGAGAAACCAGTATTACACAGGGTTTGGATAACATGATAGTTTCTTGTAGCAAACATTGAGCTGAAATGGCAGTGACAGGAACTGTCTCATCTTTTGTATCCCCAGCACCTATTGTAGTAGCTTGCACATAGGTACTTACACACTTGAAAAAGGAATGATTAAATAAGTAATATTTAGAATAAGGAGAATAATGGGTATCTCTTATTTGTTTTTCTTAAGAAAAATGATTTGAGTGTTATAAACATAGGAAGGTTATAATAGCTGGAAATCATATATATAACTTACATGGTGATCAACTTATATTTACACGGTATAGATATAGCCAGCTCATTTGTTGCTTTGGGAGAGATCATGTTCATTTCTCATCATTTTTCCCCATTTTTATTCTTCAAAATTTTTTTAATGTTACTTTAATTTAAGCATTCTGACACTTCCATAAACATTTCCTTATAGCAGATACCAGTTATCTTAGATAAGGAGTTAAGTAACTATTTTAAAGATGGATATTGATGACAATGAGGCTTTCGCCTCATCTCTGGCACTTGAAATCTTTTCTGTTGTGTTTCTTTATTTTTCTTTATATTTTGTCTTTCTCATATTCCTTATTCCTCATTTCTAGAGTAGAAGATAAAAATATCTTGGCTCTTTTGTTATTCTGTTTCATTGTGTTTATAGATAATAATTTCACTTGTTAGACAATCCAGAATTAGAAAATTGATTGTGGTAGTAAAGATCTGTCTAAGTGGTAGAAACCAATCTCATAATTTCACTGTAGGAAAATGTTTGTCTCTGGGAAAACAGTTAGGGTGATAGTGTTCTTAGTATCAAAAATCCATTTTATATTACTTTCATTTAAAAAACTATTTATCAATTCCTTCTCTGGTATAAATGCCATTTTATTTTCAGTAGTTTTCTTGGTACTGGTACTTTTTTCATATGTAGCTAGCACTTTTTTTTTTTTTTGAGACAGAGCCTCAAGCTGTCACCATGGATAGAGTCCTGTAGCATCACAGCTCACAGCAACCTCCAATACCTGGGCTCAAGCAAGTCTCCTGCCTCTACCTCCCAAGTAGCTGGGACCACAGGCGCCCGCCACAATGCCTGGCCATTTTTTGGTTACAGCCATCATTGTTGTTTGGCGGGTCCAGGCCGGATTCGAACCTGCCAGCTTGGTTGTATGTGGCTGGCGCCTTAGCCTGTTGAGCCACAGGCGCCGAGCCTGTAGCTAGCACTTTTGATGGATGTGTTTAACTTGTAAAAATCCAGATTTTAAAACATGATAAATTAATAGGTAATAGTTATTTTATAAGAACATTTGCTGTGGTGTTTATTAAATAATGAGCTACTTTGTGCATTTTCGCTGAGTATATCTCCTCAGAAATATATCTATTTGAAAAGAATAAATGGCATGTATATGTAGGTTTATTGAAAGTAGTTGAATGGGAAGAAGCAGCATTTGAAGAGTCTGGAGGAGGAATCTTACCAATTACTCAGAGCCGGGGTCAGACTGCTTGAACAGAAAGTTTGGAAGTGACTGCGTGAGGTATACAGCATTTGTTTTACTAATTCTATTTGATTGTTGTAAATACACCTGTTATTTGGGGTTGAGGATTTAATTGCATAAAGACTTTTAATTAATTAGAGCATTTTGTTTCTCATGATTTTTCTCAAGGTCTGTGCTATAAATGTTAGTATCTCAAAAGTGCTTTAAAATTATTTATTATTAGTATCTTTTTAAAAAATCCTACACTAAATATCAAAGTCTATTATTTCAGGGGAAGTGAAAGGGAAACAGGATGAGTTGCATGGTTGGAGCTGAAGGGGAAGGAAGAAAAAGGGAAAGATTGAGTCCCTACCATGTTACAGACGCTTATACATTCTTCGGAAGAAAGTACAGTTTTTCTCGTTTTATAATGAGGAGGCAGAGTGTTGAGGTGTTAGAAAAAACTCTTTGGTTTCACCTGTACCCTTCTCAGATGCACCATAAGTGTGATCCCACCATTTACCCTCTCTCCACCCACCCTCTCCCCCATGATTGCACTAATGTACACAGCTATGATTCAATAATAATAATAAAAAAAAACTCTTGGAAGTTGCAACATCACTTAGGTAGTAAGCACCCACTAGAGCCCTAGCCCTATTTGATACTAATAAGTCCATTTTCTACTATAATTAAGGTACAACCTAACAGCAATATAAAAGGCAGAAATCTCTTTAATTAAATTCTTTCTTTTTTTTTTTTGAAACAGAGTCTCACTCTGTTATCCTGGGTAAAGTGCTGTGGCGTCATGGTAGTTCACAGCAACCCCAAACTGTTGGATTTGAGCAATCCTCTTGCCTCAGCCTCCCGAGTAGGCTGGGACTATGCCAGCCATAACACCTAGCTATTTTTTAGAGACGAGGTCTCGCTCTGGCTTAGGCTGGTTTTGAACCTGTGAGCTCAAGCAGTCCACCTCCCTTGGCCTCTCAAAGTACTAGGATTACGAGTGTGAGCCACCATGCCTGGCCTCAACATACTAAGTTTTCAAAGTCTAGTGCGTATTTTACACTTGCAGGACATCTCAGTTCTAAATAGGCACATTTTAGGTGCTTATCAGTTGCATGCAGAGAGTAGCTGCTGTCCCAAGCAATGTCATTTTATGGAAAGTAGGGCAGGTACAAGCAAGAGTTGGGCTTAGAACAGTGGTTCTCAACTTTCCTAATGCTGTGACCCTTTAATACAGTTCCTGTGGGTTGAGAACCACTGGCCTAGAAGGATAATTAGCACTTAACTAGATTTGGGGAAAATACATTCCATAATGAGAGAAAAGTTGAAACAGCAGCAAAGAATTTGTGACAAATAGCTAATGAAGTTCTGACTGTGTACATGGTACATTTTCTGAACATTGTGGAACTTAACTCATGTCATCTTCACGACGACTCTGAGGTTACTATTATTATGTTTATTTTATAAATGAGGAAGTAGGTATAGCCAGAATATCATTATTTCATGTAATTTCTTTACATTCTTTTTTATAAGTAGCATTATTTGTTTATCTGTGGTAGGCAGACTGATGGTCCCCACCGGTTTCTTCTTACCTTCTGAATGTGGCTGCCAGAAAATTTACTACCTAATCCCTGGATCCTGTGAATGTGTTAGATTAAATAGCAAAGGGTGGTTGAAAGGTTGCAGATGAAACTAAGGTTATAAATCAACAGACCTTAAGATAGGGATAGAATCCTGGATTATCCACCTGGACCTAGTTACTCATGAGTCCTTGAAATGTGGATGTGGGCAGTGAAAGAGGGAGTTGGAGTGATTCGATGTGACCCCCCGTCCCCCCGCCGCCTCCATCCCCCCCCAGCTTTGAAGATGGAGGAAGGTGCAGGAAGCCAAGAAGCTGGAAAAGGCAAAGATACAGCATCTCTCCTGGAACCTCCAGAAAGGAACTTAGGCTTCCTAGCACTTGGATTTTGGCCAAGTGATGTTAGAATCCCATCCTGTAGAACTGTAAGTCAGTAAATGAGTACTTTTTTTAAGCCACCAAATTTGTCATAGTTACAGTAGTAATAGGAAAATAATACACTATCAGCAGGTCTAGGCACTGGGTAATGATGTAAAATGTATTTCTTAATGTGGATCCTGGCTTTAAAGAACTCTTTCTTAGTCTGTAGCTATTCACTGGAATTAAAAGAGACCCCTCTTCTTTCCTTTGGATGTCCAATTTCTTCTGCCTAGTTTTTCATACTAGTGGAAAAATGACAGCTTTAGGAATGTACCTTCGACTTGTGGCTTGGACCAAATGTTAGATATTTGGGAGGTGCTCAGGAAATTGGTGCCTGACCCTTTTACAGTCTGAGCAATGTCTGGTTACTGAGTCAGGGTATCATTTATGTATGAATTACCTTATAGGTAAGTATACTTTACAGTCTTTTATGTAACTCTTAAGTAGCAACCCCCAGATATCACAAAGTTTACTTGTGGGTGATTAAATTGAGTAAGACAAGAGATTGCCCACCCATACAGAATAAAATTCTGTTTCTTCTGCCTTCCAGAGAACAGTGGGAACAGCCTGGTCTGTAGGTTGATTGTCATTTTCTGCCTCCCTCCCACCTACTTATTCCTACAGAGAGACACGTAGCTTAGCTTCCTATCGCACGCTGTCATTTTCCTGCAGCTGCAGAAGAAATGACTCCCTTAGGTTAATTCTAAGGTCCTGTGCACATTGAAGTAACTTCTAGCAGGAGAGAAACTTCCATCTTCCTGCTTTCATATTTTCTTCTCCTTTTTCTCTGTACCAACAATGCAGAGATTTCAGGAATTGTGTTTTATTCACTCTTGCCATTATCTTATATACCAGAATTGTACCTTTGTCGGAGTGCTGATCCGCTCACATGCTCTGCAAATACATAGCCATAAAGAATCCCCTTTACCTTTTCTTGCTTTATTGACTGAACAGAAACAGCTGTATAACACTAAACCCCAATGCAGGCATTGGGCATCCTGGTCTTGTTTATGATCTCAGGAATATTTCGTAGTGGGCCAAGAAGCACATGTGGATGGCTTTTGTGCAGGGTGTGGTCCCTGGTGTTCAGCCAGCTGTAACAGGTCCTGAGCCCCGGCACACTTGCCTCCGTGGCCTCCTGGGAGGAAGAGTCTTCTTGGAGTCCTGCCCTTTGACACTCCTGCTCCAGTACCCCATCTGGAGTGGCGGCTTCGTCTCCTAGTCCACCCACAACCTGCATGGGATCTGCTGCCGTAGCTGTTGGTCACTAAGGATGATGACCCTTCCTTGGTCTTAAAAAGGCCTCCTGACCATCTTTCCCTGTTGGTCCCTAAAGAATGACTTTTTAAAAAGTAAAATTACAGAGTTAAAGATAACTACAGAAAACAATGGTGGAATTCAGTAGTCACCCCCACAGACTCCTCTGGGGCCTAGGTAACATGAAGTGTTTGCATTTTTTTTTTTTTTTTCCCTAACCTCACAAGTGGAAAACATACACTTTTCCCATTTAATGCTGCCTGCCCTCGGGTGCTTAGTGACTGCAGCGTCTTCTCCCAAAATTCTTTGTGGCTTAGGGTATCTGTATGATTTTCCTGCTTTTGTTCTCAGAGGCTCTGGGCCGTGCTGATCTCAGTGACTACAGGTGTTTTTTGCCTCGTAACCCAATTCTAACATGTAAAAATCAGGATTTCTATACAAGGCAAATAAGGAGGTGGTGGTTTTGTTTTACAGAGAGATTTTTACTTGCCATTGAAGGGATCATGGCAAAACTTGTCCTTTTCCCTTAGGTTGCTTCACTTAAAGGATCAACTCATAGTTATGGTAGATTAATAAGAGAAGGGTTTATTTCCAAATGCCATGTGCGTGGGGGGAATCACAAGAATGATTACCCACAATTTCAGTGATGGTCAGTGACTTTAAAAGATGTCTTTTAGAAGGGAGGAGGGAGAGAATGTGGAACCCACAGGGCAGTATGTGGTTGCTTGGAGGGGATAGGTAGAAGGGTGGAAACAGATGGAATTGTAGATTAATCTGAGAGACAGGTCTCAAGCTTCAAATGACCTTAGGGCCAAGTCTATTCGTATGCAATAAGGAAATCAGAAGACTTTTCTGATTCTAAATCAGGGTACTCAGGTTTTATAGGAAAAGGACAGTGCTTTCTTATCAAGAATGGCTTTTTAACTTAAAATATTCTTTAGACCAAGAAAGCATATTTTGGGGTGAAATTCCCAAAGCTCCTTCAGTCTTTTAGGTATTTCCAAATTCTAATTTGATTTGATGTATTGAAATAACAAGTTTTGGGAAAGAGGTTAAAATGATCCATTTTACTGAAGTTTGATTTGCAGACCCACTGCTTGTGTAAGGTAGCATATATCCGAGGCATCCTTCCTCCAATCTGGTCCCTTGTCCCTCACTCTGGGCTCTAGCTACCTCAGACTAATTTCCATGCGCTGAACAGGCGATGTACAGTGAAACCAATATAATAGTGTTCTAAGTAAAGAGTCTAGGGCTAGACACCCTGTTGTGTGTGGGGTCCAACCCTCCCTCCTCATGATACCAAGATCTTCTCTGTTGCCTGGGCTACTATGCAGTGGCATCATAATAACTCACTGCAACCTCAAACTTCTGGGGCTCAATCAATCCTCCTGCCTCAGCCTCCTGAGCAGCTGGAACTACAGGTGCCTGTCACCACCCCACTCAGCTAATTTTTCTAGTTTTAGTAAACCTAAGGTCTCATTCCTTCTCAGGCTGGTCTTGAACTCTTGGTCTCAAATGATCCTCCCACCTCAGCCTCTAAAAGTACTAGGATTACAGATGTGAGCCACCGTGACAGCCAAAAATCTATGTTTGAATTCTTTTTTTTTTTTTTTTGTAGAGACAGAGTCTCACTTTATCGCCCCTGGTACAGTGCCGTGGCATCACACAGCTCACAGCAACCTCCAACTCCTGGGCTTAGGCGGTTCTCTTGCCTCAGCCTCCCAAGTAGCTGGGACTACAGGCCTCAGCCACAACGCCCGGCTATTTTTTTGTTTTGCAGTTCAGCCGAGGCTGGGTTTGAACCCGCCACCTTCAGCATATGGGGCCGGTGCCCTGCTCGCTGAGCCACAGGCGCCGCCCCTATGTTTGAATTCTTACTTCCTCACTTACTAGCTGTGAATATTAACCTCTAGGTCAGCGGTTCTCAACCCATAGGAACTGTATTAAAGTGCTGTGGCATTAGGAAGGTTGAGAACCACTGCTGTAGGTAGTTTACAGTTTCCCATTCAAAAATAGGTATATAACAATAGAATATAGAGGGTGGCCAAAAAGTTCGTGTGCAATTTAACAATGTACCTTGTATTATAGAGTTGTGGTGAGCCGTGAGTTAATGCACATAATTGCTTTAGAACAGCACCTGGAATGCTCAGTGGAGTGGTAGTAAATGCTCAGTAGATCAGCTCCCGTTACTCATCATCCATTTTGCTACCATTCTTAAGCTATCTTTACATTGTGTAATGTGTTTTGGCCACATCTGTCATTTAAAATAGTCTGTATCCTAATAGTCTTACTGTTTTCATGAAGCTGCCCTACAGTTTCTAGTTGAGATTATCATCTTGGCTGTACATTAGGATGCTGCCCTACAGTTTCTAGTTGAGATTATCATCTTGGCTGTACCTGTGGATGTTAAAAAAATACTGATGCCTGAGTTTTGGCGTATGCTGGAGTTGGCTTGTAGCAGCTTTAAGGATCGACGGTTCTATTCCCAGGAACTTTCTGTTGGGTTGTTAAAGCATTGGTAGCTTGAAATCAGCCATGGTGGAATATTTACATGCTGGAAATTGGCAAATACTACTATAGCACTCCTCTCAATTTGCTTGATGTTGTAGTGATTTGTTTTTGTTGGCCCTTTCAGTGGAGTGTGCTAATTTGCTAGGGCTGCTGTAATAAGGTACCATGAACTGAGTGACTTACATAGAAATTTGTTTTTTCACACTTCTGGGGTCTAAAAGTAACAAATCAAGGTGTCAGCATTACAGTTCCTTCTTCAGGGCTGTGAAGGAGAAGATGTATTCCAAGCCTTTTCCTGGCTTGTAGACAGCCACCTTCTTCCTATGTGTCCTATCAGTTTCCTTTTATGTATGTCTGTCCAAATACCCACTTTCCATAAGGCACTAGTCAGATTAGATTAGGGCCTACCCTAATAACCTCACTTTAACTTGATTATCTCTGTGAAGACCTCTCTAAATAAGGTCCCATTCTGCTTGGGGGTTTGGACTTCAACATTTAAATTTTTACAGGGACACACAAATCAAGCCTTAATGTAGGGGGCAGATATCTGTTTCTTCACCCCAACCCCAATCTGATTGTCCTGATGGTAATTGTATAGTAAAGGTTTACAGACTTGAACTGAAAAGGAAACACCTTTTAGCTAATGTGGTATTGGTGTATAATTTGTACTATGAATTCCATATAGTCTCTTGATTCTTCTTCTTCTTCTTCTTTTTTTTTTTTTTTTAAAGAAACAGCTCTTAGGAGAATAGACTTTCTAGAGAAAAACATTAGCTTAGAATAGTTATTTTAGGGTGTCTGAGACAGACATGAGCTTGTTAATGAACCTATGGACTCAGAAGGCGTATGATCTGAGTGAATGGTCTTGATTTATGTGTCGGTTGCTGAGAAAATGATGCATAAAAAAGTTTAAAATGAAATATTTTTCACTGATATGAAAATGTTTTGATGTTGATAGTCCTCTTCAGGATTATGTAATACTGTAGAATTTGTAGGAAAATATGGCTTCTTTTGATTTTTCTCAAAAGCAAATATAGGTAATTTTGTTGCTTTGTTATTGAAAATGTTTTGAAACACAGAACATGTAAATTAAGTTTTACCATGTGTTAGGATGATTGTATCATATATTTAAATATAAATACTAGATGACATTTAACTGTGATCATCTCAAAGCATGTAGATATGGAGTGTACTTTTTGAAGTTAAATTTTGCTTTTTTTTCAAAACGAGAGATTTTTCTCACCATTGTTTTGTGCTGAGTAAATAGTGGAATTAGAATCTTATTTTAAAAACGTATTTGGAATACACATTTGCACAGGGTTTGAGTTTTTTTTCCAGCTTTTAAAATAGAAACTCTTTAGCTATAAATTACATATGGCAAATATCAAGTTTTATTTTTAATCAACTTTAATCAAGAATAATTTCCATGCAAAAAAATTTGCACATTTAAGGAATATGAGTCAATTTTGACAGATAACTATATCAATGTAACTACCATCCCAATTAAGATATAGAACATTTTCATCTTTCCAAAATGTTCCCTGTGTCTATTTGCGGTTGTTTTTCTCCTCACCTTCACCTCCCACTCGAGGCAACTAAAGGTCTGATTTCTGTCACGAAGGGATAGTTATTGTTTTAGAATTTCACACCAGTGAAATCAATGTGATGTG
Source organism: Arctocebus calabarensis (assembly GCA_963573935.1). Classification (NCBI taxonomy): domain Eukaryota; kingdom Metazoa; phylum Chordata; class Mammalia; order Primates; family Lorisidae; genus Arctocebus; species Arctocebus calabarensis. The sequence continues at coordinate 27,329 of CAUYON010104408.1, read as the reverse complement.
TGTCCAGCCCCTTTTGTTCTGCGTAATGTCTGAAATTCATCCGTGTGGACGGTGTCCGTAGTTCTTGCCTTCTCATTGCTCAGCAGTGTTACTGGATGAAGAGGGTCTGGGGGCCGTCATGTCAGCCAACATGAAGGGTTTGGGTCCAACAAGCTTTATTGTCAGAAGGCCTGTGATCCTGGAGAACAGCAAGAGCAGCCTCTCAGTTCTGTCTGGCCTCAGTTACAGTTCTAATAACTTACTGAAACACAAGGAAGTCAACCTAGAAAAAATTAACTTTATCGGGTAGGAAGTAACATCAAAGTAGTCTCCATGCTAACAATACAAAATGTTTAAACAATAGAAAGGTGATTTTCATTTTAACAAACTGTCTAAGAGAAAACATCCTATCATCAAAGTAACCTTTACCAATATCACAACACTCTGGTCTCTGTGTGACAACTTCCTCAAGTCTCCTGAGGTGTAAACATCCTCACAGTCATGGAGAAACCTTAGTGGGGAAAGAGTGTGAGCAGAGCGGTCAGGTGCATTGCCTTCAGCTTCTCAGACTCTGTATTGTATTCAGATACCAGAATCTATTGCTGAGCAGATGGTCAGGTGTATTGCTTTCAGCTTCTCAGACTCAGTATTGTATTCAGATCCCAACATCTATTGCTGAGCAGAAGGTTAGGTGCATTGCCTTCAGCTCAGCTTCTCAGACTCCGGCTTGCAGACCTCTTTTCTGGCTTCAATAGTACTGCATTGTACTCAGATACCCAAATCTGTTGCCTATTATTTGGCTTGTTTCCAGCTGTTCAGAACATTTGTGTATTAGTCTTTTCATGGATATATGTTTTTATTTTGGATAATTACTTTGGAGTGAAATTACTGGGTCATAAGAATATTTATATTTATTATATAAGAAATAGCTAAAGTATTTTTCAGAGTAGTTCTCCCCCCCAGCAAAGTGTGAGAGTTGTAGTTCTTCCACTCCTTGTCAACTCTTCGTATTGCCAGTCTTTTTAATTTTAGCCATTCTAGTTAGTGTATAGTATCACATTTTGGTTTAATTTTTTTTTTTTGATGATCAGTGATGTTTTCATGTGCTTATTTGCTGTCCATTCATATATACCTTTTGCCATTGCTTGTGTTAAATTATAAAAATCCTTACATATTCTGAACAAGATCTTTTTGCCAGATATATGTATTGTGAATATTTACTCCAAGTCTGTGGTTTGCCTTTTAGTTTTCTTGATGACCTTGGAAGAACAGAAGGTTTTAATCTTGATGTCAAATGTATCAGTTTCTTCTTTATTATTACTAGTGCTTTTTGTAGTCTAAGAAATTTTTGCTTAGTCTATCATGAAGATTTTCTTGTATTTTCTTCTATAAGTTTTATAGTTTTAGTTTTTACTTCTAGCTCTGTTATATATTTTGATTTAATTTGGAGCATTATGATAGGAGGTAGGGGTTGAATTTCGTTTTTCTTCATACATTTACCAGTAGTTTCACGCTACTTATCACAAAGATTGTTGTATCAGCATTGAATTATGTTGATGCCAAAGACTTTATTTTGAGTTTGACTTTGAAAAATGACGTGGATTTTTATGTTCCTATAGTGCATATTTTAGACTTAGACTTTCTAGGATGTCATTAAAAACATTATTTTTGTTTTTGATCTTTTGTCTTATAAGTCACTTATCATGTATCAGAAATATTGGGTGGGATGGGAGCTCTAGAAACCTGTTTTGCCAATTTCTCCATAGTAGCCCCAATTAGAAATGAATATGGGGGGAGGGGCCTGTGGCTCAGTGAGTAGGGCTCCAGCTCCGTATGCCGAGGGTGGCAGGTTCAAACCTAGCCCTGGCCAAACTGGAAAAAAAAAAAAAAGAAATGAATATAAAATAGATGACTCTGTATGTAGCTGAGCTAATAGTATTTGTGAAACATTTGGTAACCAGCAGATATATTGCACTACTGGTACCATCCTAAGTAATCAATTTTAGAGATTAACAACATTTGTTCATTTTTCCTACATTTAAAAATAACTTTAGTGTAGATAAGCCTTGATGACTGTTATGTAAATGATTTTTAAGTAGCTTCTTTTGTTTCTACTTGAGAGACAAAAAATGCTTAGTCTATTTAAAGGCACTTTAAACATCAGAAGTAGAAATGGTGATATTTTCGGGAGGGGCAGTAGTTTCTGAAATCACACATTAGCAGCTTTTCCTAGCCTTTATCTTCTGTTCCCCCGAAGGGAAAAAGGTGCTATTTGAGACAAAACATGGCAGGCGCTGAGACTATTTTCTATTTCTGGCAACTTCTTTGCTTTGTGTCTGAGCACATGATGAACTTTATCTCTCATTCTTTTTTTTTTTTTTTTTTGACATGGGGTCTCTGTTGGCTGGGATAGATTGCAGTGGCATGATCATAGCTCATTGCAGTCTCACACTCCTGGGCTTAAGTGATCCTCTTGCCTCAGCCTCCCAAGGAGCTAGGACTATAGGTGTGCACTCCTGCCCCTGGGTAATTTTTCTAATTTTTGTAGAAATGGAGTCTTATTCTTTCCCAGGCTGGCCTGGAACTCCTGAGCTCAAGTGATCCTCCTACCTTGGCCTCCCAGAGTGCTAGGAGTACATGTGTGAGCCACTGCGCCTGGCCCGCCATCTCTCATTGAGCTGTAATATCATTACTAATAGTGGTAACAATAGCCAACATTATATTAGGTACTGCTTCAAAGGCTTTATATTTTATTTACTGACTTAATGTTCACCAACACTCTTGTGAGGAAGTGTTATTTTCATACAGATTTTGAAGATGAGGAAACTGAGGCGTTATCTAGGTTGTAAACTATTAAGTGACAGAACAGGGATTCGACTCAGACTTCCTGACTGTAAAGCATACTACATTTACAGCCTCTTAGGAAAAGCACACAGGAAACAACTCCTTTCCTTCACCAGTGCTTCTGCACTTAAGAAGAAATAGTATTTTATAGCACAGTTGACATTATTTTGGTTAATATTTCATGAAATTTCTTTTCCATATAATGTATAAAGGTTTGTAAAGTAATACCTTTAGAAATAACACTACTTTGTTTTAAGGATACATGCTGTCTGTTGGAAACTTTACTGCTAGGAGAAATACAACCTATATTTCTAAAAAAAGCTTTAGGATGACCTAAGTTTACCTAGTACAAACTTCTTGCCTTCTAATAATACCTCCTATCTTTCTCACCTTTTTCTTTTTAAGACAGAGTCTCACTTTGTCACCCCCAGTAGAGTGCAGTGGCGTCATAGCTCACAGCAACCTCAAACTCTTGGGTTCAGGCAATTGTCTTGACTCAGCCTCCCGAGTAGCTGGAACTAGAGGCGCCTGTCTCAGTGCCGGCAATTTTTCTGTTTGTTTGTTTAGAAGGCCTGGGCTGGGTTCAACTCACCAGCCCCAGAGCATGTGGCCGGTACCCTAACTATTGAGTTGTGGGCGCCCAGCCTCTCTCAGTGTTCCTATGCACACTGGCCTTGGGTACTTCTTGGGCTGTGGGCCTCTCTGTCTTAGGCCCTATGTAGTTCCCATAGTGGGGAAAATTCTCAATTCCTCCTTACCCTCAAACAGTCTTCTTCTGCGGGGAGGCAGGTGTATGCTGGGTAGGTCTTGATGTGTTTCTTTACCTCCATCCTCTTTAATAGTTAAGGGGCTTGGGTTCTAAATCTGTAATCTTTGGTCCCCTGTGATAACTTGGCTAAGGCCCTTTCACCTCTGCTTGGTGGGGAGGGATCCTTCTGGTCTCGGAATCTCTGAAATGTATTCTGTCTCCCTGTTGGTTTGTTCTAAAGCAGATTTGCCGGCTGACTGTCCAATGAGGTTTTCCTGACCCAATTCAGTGTTGGCTGTATGGACCTGTGCTGAGGATGCCATCTTTCTTGGTTTGTTTGTTTGTTTTGAGACAGAGCCTCAAGCTGTCACCCTGGATAGAGTGCTGTGGCATTACAGCTCACAGCAACCTGCAATTTCTGGGCTCAAGCGAGTCTCCTGCCTCCGCTTCCCAAGTAGCTGGGACTACAGGTGCCCGCCATAATGGCCGGCCATTTTTTGGTTGCAGCCGTCATTGTTGTTTGGCGGGCCTGGGCTGGATTTGAACCCGCCAGCTCAGGTGTACGTGGTTGGGGCCTTAGCCTGTTGAGCCACAGGCGCTGAGCCTGCCATTTTTCTTGGAAGATGTCTGTATGATTGTGTCCTTCCTTCTTTGTGTCTACAATTTCCTTTTTCTTTTTGAAAATCCTATGCTTTTTTTTTTTTTTTTTTGAGACAGAGTCTTACTCTGTTGCCCTCAATAGAGTGCAGTGGTGTCACAGCTCACAGCAACCTCCAACTCTTAGGCTTAAGTGATTCTCTTGCCTCAACCTCCCAAGTAGCTGGGACTACAAGCGCCCACCCCAAAGCCCAGTTATTTTTTTGTTGTAGTTGTCATTTAGCTGGCCAGGGCCAGTGTATGTGGCTATCACCCTAACTACTGAGCTATGGGTGCTGAGCCAATCTGATGTTTTCTAATGTGTTCTTATTGATAAAATTTTAAGTTGAGAATGAATCTGTGGCTCTTACAGTATAAAAACTTGAAGGTAGTCTGGAATCAGGTGTGGCTTAGGTATAGGGGCTCTTCTTCTTCCTTCCTGTGTTCAGGTATATTCCACATGATGGCAGAGTGGCTGCCGCTGGTCTGTCCCAGGACTCCAGCCTCCCAGGTTCAGGTCAAGGGATATGGAAGAGGGCTCTTTCTGGGAATACCTGCATAAGTCTTGTGATCCATCCTTTCCTTTCTTATCTTTTGATAAACAATTTTACTTCTTGAATAAGTTGTGTATTTCAATGGTTCAGAAAACTAAAAGTATTTAAAAATGGTACAAAGGGCGGTGCCTGTAGCACAATGGTTATGGTGCCTGCCACATGCACCGAGGGTGGTAGGTTCAAACCTGGCCCGGGCCAGCTAAACAGCAACAACAACTGCAACAATAAAAAATACAGTGAACGCCTGTAGTGCCAGCTACTTGGGAGGCTGAGGCAAGAGAATCACTTAAGCCCATGAGATGGAGGTTCCTGTGAGCTGTGATGCCACAGCACTCTCCTGAGGGTGACAGAATGAGACTCTGTCTCAAAAAAAAAAGCGTAGGATTTTCAAAAAGAAAAAGGAAATTGTGTCCAAAGAAGGAAGTAGACACAATCACATAGACATCTTCCAAGAAAGATGGCATCCTCTGTTGAGGTCCACATGGCCAACACTGAATTGGGTCGGGAAGACCTCATTGAACAGCCAGAGTCTTCAAAAAAAAAAGTATGAAGATTTTTTTTTTTTTTTTGAGAGAGAGCCCCTGGATAGAGTGCTGTAGCATCATAGCTCACAGCAACCTCCAATTCCTGGGCTCAAGCGAGTCTCCTGCCTCTGCCTCCCAAGTAACTGGGACTACAGGTGCCCACCACAATGCCCGGCCATTTTTTGGTTGCAGCCGTCATAGTCGTTTGGCAGGCCCAGGCTGGATTCGAACCTGCGAGCTCAGGTGTACGTGGCTGGCACCTTAGCCCGTTAAGCCACAGGTGCCGAGCTTGAAGATTGTTTTTATTGTTTATAAAAGTGTCTTTTGTCCTGCTTACTGTTTTTTGTTCTGAATTCTCTCTTTCCTGATAAGATACAGCCTCTTTTTATTCGTATTTGCCTACTATATTTGCAACATTTTCCAGCCATCTTTTTATTTTTAACTTATTTGAATAACTTTGTTTTGAATTGGACTCCTATTTGTAACATAGAGGTTTTGGGGTTTTTGTTTGTTTGTACTCCAATCAGGTGTTAATTTTCTTTTAATAAGTGAGTTTAGCTCATATCTTTTATTAATGTTAGATATATTTGATATTAGATTCTGAAGATTATTTTTCTACTTTTACATCTTTTAAATCTTTCAAATATCTTCTGATTTCTTTGATTTTTTTATAAGGTTATTCTGATATTTTTGTTCTAGTGGTTGTTTTTAGAATTATAATTTCACATAATGCCCTTAGTTGTCTAAGAAAGTGGTGGTAGTTCCTACTGCGAACACTAATACAATTAATGAATTTCATACTAATTTTAATGTAGAGACATAACCGTGTTACATTGTCTCATTCAATCAAGGATTCTATTTCATTCTGTCTTCAGAGGAGAGAATTACTCAGCTTGGAACTCACTCAGTATTATTACCAGTAAGTACTTAGTTAGAGAAGGCCTTGTGAGTTTTCTCAGAGTATATTGTCAGCCTTTAACAAGGCTCTTTTTGTCTGTAAAAATTATAGTGTCTACAGTCAATGTATATCATAAAATTGGTAAGCAGGCATTTGTTCACAGTTGGAGATTAGTTCAGAATCTCTGTAGTTGGTCTGTTTTTGACACTAGTCACCAGTTTTATGTCCAAGTTGACATTAAAAGATAATATTGGGTCTGAAGTTCCTGCGTTTTAGCATGGGCTTCACACTTGTTGAGAGAGTTTTATCACCATTTAATTTTTCAAAAACAGTATATTTGGTAATAGAAAGAGGCATGTTTCATGTGAAAGAATTTTTAAAAATTAAAAGTCTTAATTTAAAACTGACCAGCTTGGCATATCCCACTTAGTGACAGAGACCCCAGTTCTGATGTTAGCCCTGCTATCAGCACGGAAGTGGAGATGCCACCGTGGGCCCAGGGACTCTGTTCGGCCTCTTCGTATTCTCAGGGAGCCTTTGTAGAATGTGGTAGGGAATTAAGTTTCATAATTCTTTTAGAGTCAGGTCTATTATATGACCATAGATGAATTCCTCAATTTTTTTTAGGTGAAAGGTATTTGTCTACTCTGATAAATCAGTTGAAACATAGACTACCACTGGATACACATCTTGAGAGATTTCCATTTCCACTTTGTGCTGTTGTCCTGCGATGGCTGTCAGCATTGTTCATGGAGACTAGTTAGTTCTCAGTCATCATGTTGCCTGTGACTGACCCCAGAACACCTGTTAAACTTGAAAAGGATCCCTCTTTAACTCCCCGGGAGTTCGGACTTAGTACGTTTGGAGCATTGACTCTGTGCTTACAGCATATGTTGCAGGTGATTCTGATGCAGGCCTCTACAGGCCAGTGTTAGGGGAAATCAAGACTGACGGCTCTGTGAAGGTGTTTTGTCATTATTTAACTTTCCAAAAGTAATATTTTTAGCAATAGAGAGGCATATTACCTGTGAAAAGGTTAAAGTGGAAATTTTACTAAAATCTACTTTAACAGAGTCAGGTAGGATGTTACTTGGGTGCAGAATTTCAGATAGACTTGTTTCAAAGATATGGTGATTTGAATTTACCCTAACTTTGTAAAATCTAGGAAAATGTGAGATTTTATAACTAACCAGTGTGTGAAAAAAATGTTTGCATGAGGATGTTTAATATACAGATTGCAGAATGATAAATTTAACATTCTTGTAATGCTTCCATGAAAGCTTCAAGGATAACTGACAAGTCCATTTTTGTCAGATTTAATGGGTTTCTAAATCCTTAACTACTTATCAAACAATTTTAATTAGAAATGTAATTGAGTAACCAGCTGCTTCTTGTGTTCACTCTAGGAACTTGTCTAAAAGCATTGTGGGGCTCATGTAAGGCCCCATTCATTGCTTTCTGAGTTTAAATAATTTCACTAGAGGCTTCTAAAAATCCAGATCCTATGGGAGTCTGCAGGAAGATAAAAATTGATAAGAGATATTGCAATAGTTAGTCTGATACTCTCTCCTCAGTGGATTAAGGTAGAAAAGTCCTTGTTCAGCGTCACAGACGGGAGGAAATCTTTCCTCTTAGGTTTCTTCCTGAATCAGCTTTGCCACCCTAGGCTTACAGGAGAATAGATAGAACCTTCGGAGCTGGCTACTCTGGGTTGGAATACCTATTAATCTATTATCTCTTCGTGATTTTGGGTATTCTACTTAATCTCTCAAAGCTCAATTTACTCATTTTTAAAATGGGGATAATGCCTACATCACGGGGAGATACAGCTCTGGAACTTGTACTCATTTATTCATTGGTTCAGCAGTACTGTAGTAGAACCTCTGTGAGTCGACTACCCAAGGGACTGTAACCAACTGGCCAACATGGGAAAGTAGGCCTGCTCTACTGACACGCACATGTGGTGCATGTCCACTGTATGAAATTCGGCCGACTGAGGAGGTGGTCACTGTGGGGAGGTTGTCCTGTAGAACTATGGAGGTTCTACTGTACATTGATTACCTGTTCAGTGCCAACCACTATTCCAGGCATTGAATACAGCAGAAATAAAACTGACACCTGTCCCTGTCCTCAGAGGTTCTAGTGAGGAATACCACTTTACGCAAGGGGTCTGGGGAAGGTCTCACTGAAATGACTTTTGAATGAAGACCGGATGTGGCTATCTAGGGGAGAATGTTTTGGGCAGAGGGAAAGCAGGTGCAGAGTTCCTGAGGTGAACCTGTGGTGTTCTGAGGAACAGCCCAAAGGTCAGTGTGATTAGAACAGAAGGAATGAAGGGGAGGGTAGAAGAAAATGAGGTTGGAGAAGTGACCGGGACCAGATCATCATCTAAATTTACTTTTTAAACTTTTGCCTTCTTAGAAAGTAGTCTCTTCGGGGGCAAAGGGCTTTTATGTGTTTTGCTAGGGAATTTTGAATGTGCTCTGTGGAAGTACCTTTCCTGTTCATGGTTAGGAATGGGAGACCGTTGAAGGAGTTAGAGAAGGAAAGTGCAGTATTGTCTTTCTTAGCGCCGTCTCTCTCTGACAGCATTGTAGAGCAGGGGCTTGAAGGAATCACACATGGTATATACTTCACGGCTATCTGTTCAGTATGTTTGAACATTATTCTGTTCTTCACTGTGAGCCATAATTGGTAAGAAATGCCTGTGAGTATTTAAAAGCATTATGCAGACTGTCTTTCAGAATCACGTTGATTAATGAACAATGCTCAATGTTTCCCCCACTGCACACTTGACTGCTTTATTTTTATTAAGTAGAAAATTCTTCAGTAAATTTTTATTTAGAGAAATTCCTCTATATGATTTATTTCTGTTCTAAAGGTTGATTCTTTTTTTCTTTAGTATTTTATCTTAGAATATGTTTGGGTTTTCATGGTAGGTTTTTTGGTACTTTTTATTAACTATTCAATATTAAGAGGACACAAGCGTTTTTGTTACATACCTTGCACAGTGCTTAAGGCAGGGCTTGGGTGTGGCTGTCACCAGTTTCGTGTTCACTATACCCAGTGGGTAAGTTTTTAGCCCACACTGCCTTCCCCCGTCTTGGTTTCCAGTGTCCTTTATATCTCTTTGTGCTGGGTGTACCTGTTGTTTTGCTCCCACTTATCAGTGAGGACATACGGTGTTTAGTTTTCCATTCCTGAAATACTTCACTTAGTATAATGGTCTGCAGTCCATCCAGGTTGCTGTGAATGACATTATTTCATTCCTTGTCATGGCTGAGTAGTACTCCACAATACATTTACCACATTTTATCTACTCAGGAACTGCTAGGCACTTAGGTTGATTCCACATGTTTGGAGTTGTGAATTGTGCTGTGATAAACATTCAAGCACAAGTGTCTTTTTTTCAGGAAAAAAAATGAAATACCTAGAAATATGCGTAGCAAAAGAGGTGAAGGACCTCTGCAAAGAAAATTACGAAACCCTAAGAAAAGAAATAGCAGAAGATATTAACAAATGGAAGAACATACCATGCTTCTGGCTGGGAAGAATCAATATTGTTAAAATGTGTATACTACCCAAAGCAATCTACAGATTCAAAGGAATCTGCATTAAAATACCATCATTATGCTTTCAAGATTTGGAAAAAAAATAATTCTTCATTTTGTATGGAACCAGAAAAAACTCCATATAGCTAATGTAATGCAATTCTTAGTAATGAAAACAAAGCTGGGGGTATCACTCTACCAGTCTTCTGGCTATACTACAAGGCTATAGTGATCAAAACAGCGTGATTTTGGCACAAAAATAGAGACACTGACATTTGGAACTGAATAGACAAGCATGAGATAAAACTAAAATCTGACAGCCACCTGATCTTTAGTAAACCAGAACATACACTGGGGAAAAGAATCCCTATTCAATGAATGGTGCTGGGAGAACTGGATAACCACATGTAAAAGACTGAAACTGGACCTGCACCTCTCACCACTTACAAAAATTGATTCAAGATGGATAAAAGATTTAAGTCTAAGGCATGAAACGATAAAAATCCTCAAAGAAAGTGTGGGAAAACACTTGAAGATATCAGCCTGGGGAATGATTTTTATGAAGAAGACTTCCACAAAAATAAATAAATGAGACTTAATTAAACTGAAAAGCTTCTGTACAGCTAAGGAAACAGCAACCAAAGCAAATAGACAACCTTCAGAACAGGAAAATAAATGTTATGAATCAGACAAAGGCTTGATAACTAGGATCTACAGAGAGCTCAAATTAATCAACAGAAAAAGATCCAGCAATCCCATATATCAGTGGGCAAGAGACATGAATAGAACCTTCTCTAAAGAAGCCAGCTGAATGGCTAACAAACATGAATCAATGCTCATTGTCCCTGGTCATCAGAGAAATGCAAATCTAAACTATTTTGCGATATCAGTAACTCCAGTGAGAATGGCTCAAATTACAGTCTCAAAGCTGCTGATGCTGACATGAACATGGAGAGAAGGGAATACTTTTACACTGCTGGTGGAACAGCAGACTAATATGACCTTTCTATGGAGGATTCTATGGAGAATCCTCAACTCAAACTAGATCCTGCAATCCCATTACTAGGCATCTACCCAGGAGGGAAGGAGAAGAGGAAGGAATGAGGAGTCAGGAGAATTAGGAAATGGAAAAAAAAGTGTTCCAGCCAGCATTGATGAGATGCTTTTTCTTCATGTACTTAGGCAAATGTAATCAAATAAAAGTTAGGCTTTTCAGTTTTTTCCCTTCATGTTTATTAATGTCATTGACTCTTAGTTCAATGAGTTCTTTTTTTAAGTGATATGAGGTACTTATGTGTTAAGTGATATAAAATGCCCATTGATTAAAAGGCAATAATTCTGATATTTTATGAAATGGGCCCTTTTGGCAGGACAATTTTAGCTCTCATTCTCCTCCTTGTACTTCAGCTTGGGAGAGAATAAGGAATGAGTCTTTTATCTGTTTTATTTTTCTGGCCAAGACTTAGCTGCAGAAAGTTCACAGTAACAGATAATTATCTTTGACATTTTTCTTGTTTTCTTTCAGTGTGCGAGATGACAGAATTCGAGTTGAAAGGATGGATAACGTATATTTTGAATACAGCCATGCTTTCCAGGCGGTTATGGAGTTTTATGCAAAAGATGTTGACATAAAGGGTAAATATTTTCCCCAGATGTCCTCAAATTCAACTGATTTGAGTTTTGGATAAACTGGAAGTCATGCACATAACTTTAATGACAACTAGGTAGTTATCAATAAATAGGCAAATTAGGTTAACTCTCTTTAAAATGGTTCTACAGTCTTTTCAAATATATTTACCAATAAATATATAAGAAAAGAGCTAATTGTTGTTGTGCTCATCAAAATTACCATTGCAGCTTCTTCCAAGTAGTTTAGTTCTGAACAGTCAAGGAGTGACTATTCAGACATATTCACTGGAGTGGAAGGAGCTATTGATCAACTTTCCTTTCTGCCTATCTTTAAAGATGCACCATTAGTATCCCTGTAACTTTTTAGAAAGTTTTGGCATTTTGAAAGGTTGTTTGCCAGAATTAAAATCCCTGAATATCAGGGACAGGGTCTAAACATGTCAGATAACCATTATTTGTCTAATCGACAAGTGTTAGAAGGTGATAAATGCCGTGAGGAAAATAAGGTAGAGATGGCGGTTGAACTTTTAAGTAGGATGTAAAGGACGGCCTCACTGAGAAAGTGGCACTTGACCAAAGATTTGAACAGAGTCTGAAGGAGTTAAGGGAAAAAGTCATATGGACATGGGAAGGAACAGTATGTCAAGCAGAGATAACAGTAAGCACAAAATACTGGAAGGGCACCTGGCATGTTAAAGTAGTAGCAAGGAGTCTGTGCAGAGCGGTCACTGAGGGGACACGTATTAGAAGGTGAGCTGAGAAATAAAGAGGAGATGAAAGGCAGATTGTATGGGACCTCGTAACTCAGTGTAAGGATGTAAGGACTTTGGCTTCTCTGTGAGTTGGGGGATATGGAGGATTTTTGAGCAGAGTAATCTAATAATCTGCTGTACTTTAAAAAAGGAGCTCCTCTGGCTGCTCTGTTAAGAATACCCTATAGGGGGCGGCGCCTGTGGCTCATTGAGTAGGGCGCTGGCCCCATATACCGAAGGTAGTGGGTTCAAATCCGGCCTCGGCTGAACTGCAAAACAGAAAAATAGCTGGGCGTTGTGGCAGGTACCTGTAGTCCCAGCTACTTGGGAGGCTGAGGCAAGAGAATCGCCTAAGCCCAGGAGATGGAGGTTGCTGTGAGCTGTGTGATGCCAGGGCACTCCACTGAGGGCGATAAAGTGAGACTGTCTCTACAAAAAAAAAAAAAGAATACCCTATAGGGTGAGCCAGGCACAGTGGCTTACACCTGTAGCCCTAGCACTCTGGGAGGCTGAGGCAGGTGGTTTGTCTGAGCTCACAGGTTTGAGACCAGCCTGGGCAAAAACGAGACCTCGTCTCTAAAAATAGAGACCTCGTCTCTAAAAATAGCTGGTGTTGTGGCAGGCACCTGTAGTCCCAGTTACTTGGGAGACTCAGGCAAGAGAATCGCTTGAGCCCAAGAGTTTGAGGTTGCTATGAGCTGTGATGCCATAGCACTCTACTGAGGGTGAGAAAGTGAGACACTCAAATAATAAATAAATAAATAAATACATAAAAATACCCTATAGGGTGCAAGGATGAAGCAGGGAGGCCAGATGGGAAGGCCATTGCGATATTAGTGGTGAGAGATGAGAATGATCAGACAACCTTTTTTCTCTCACTCAGCAATTATGTTATGGATAGCTTTTTATATCCATGTGGATAGCTGTAAGTCGTTCCTCCTATAGGTGCATGAGAACCTGGATTTACCCAAATTGATTTAACTACTGCCCTATTGATGTTGAGTTGGGTTGTCTCTGTTTTTTGTTTTTTTTTTTTTTAACTTGCAGAAAATTTTTTAGCTCATCTTTTTGTATGTGCATCCTTGACATGCATTTTGGAATAGTTTTGGATCAAAAGGGATGAGCATTATACATTTTGAAAAAATATGCCATTATTCTTTAAAAAGGTTCATTCCACCATCAGAAAATGCCATTTTGTTCATGCCCTACATACTCCTAATCTTTTGTATTTTTCCAAAGGGCAATTCTAAGAGTAATTGTCTAAATTATTATTTCAAGAACTATAAAATTTGTCTTTTTTGAGACCAAGTCTCATGTTATCACCCCTGGTAGAGTGCCATAGTGTCATTGTTCACAGCAACCTCAGACTCTTGGGTTTAAGTGATTCTCTTGCCTCAGCCTCCCCGGCAGCTGGGACTACAAGCACTCACCATAGTGCCCAGCTCTTTTTAGAGATGGGGTCTTGCTCTCACTCAGGCTTGTGTCAGACTCATGAGCTCAGGTGATCTGCCCCACTTGGCCTCCCAGAGTGCTAGGATGACATGTGTGAGCCACCGCTCTGGCCTTATATGAAATTAATGATGGTATATATTCTGTTTTTAGGTTCTCAGAGTATTTCTGGCATCATTAACTTAACCAAGCCTGTGATTTGCTCTTTGGCTTCCATAATAAGATACCTCAAAGAATTTAACTTGGAAAAGATGCTGTCTAAACCTGAGTAAGTGATTTCTAAAGTTAAAAAGGGAGAGGTTATATTAAAAACACTTCTTGATTTGAGTGTTAAGTGTGATACTTAGAGAAGTTACTTGCTATTGATAGACTACTCTATTGGGGTATAAGGATGAACTGTTTGGTATTGAATCTAAAGAATATTAAAACTATTGGGCCAGGCACAGAGTGTCACACCAATAATCCCAGCACTTTGTGTTGCCAAGATAGAAGGATTGCTTGAGGTCAGGAGTTTAAGACTCACCTCAGCAACATAGCAAACCTCTGTTTCTACAATAACAACAAAAAACAATTAGCCAGGCATGGTGGTACACCTATAGTCCTAGCCACTTACAAAGCTGAGGCAGGGGGATTCCTTAAGCCCAGAAGTATGAAGTTACAGTGAACCATGTTTGTACCACTCCATTCTAGCTTGGGCAACAGAGTGAAACTTTATCTCAAGAAAAACAAAACCCAAAATATTAATTAAAAATATTGATAGAATCCTTAAGAATTCTGTCAGATAAATTGTATTCATGATAGCTATTTGATACAGTTTTGACTATAAAACTGTTCTTTGTACTAACTAGATTCAGAAGAAGTATTAAAAAGCATTCATAAAATTTTACCACCTTTCTTATTCTTGGTTTTAGTTCTTATTTCATAGACTATAAATTTGGAGATAAAGAGGCCAGCTACTAACACAGACTACTTTTTAGAAGAGTGATTAACTTTGTAGATTGTGGAACCTTAAAAGCTGACAATTGACAATTTAGGAAAATACTGTTACAGTTTAATAATCAGTTGAGTAAAATCAGGTAGTAATGTAATTTTTTTTGCTTTTCTATATTCCACTTTCACTACCCTATTTTCTGTGCCTCTGTTAAGAATCACCGTCTGTTATTTAGATCCTGGATTGTAAGCGCCTTCTCATTCTTCACAGGTGAGAGGGCAGATAGGAGCTATCTCACTAAAAGGGCAGAATATTAATTAAGTAGGTAGCAAGGAGATGATGCTGGTTCAAGGTTGCTGGAAAGAGTGGAAGAAAGGCAGCTTCATTGGGATTCTTTTTGTAATGTCTTTGGTATATGTTCTTTTATGTGTTTCTCTGGAAGCAGTTTAGTCCTGTTCAAAAGCAATCTAAATGCCCGTCGACAGGAAAATGGATTTATTGTGTTCTATTAATGCAATGTAATGTTATATAGCACTGAAAATGAACTAGAGGTACATGATCAAAATTAAAAACTTCATTAATAGTATATTGAGCCAAAAATTAAATTGCTAAAGGACACACAGCACTTACCATTATATGAAGTTAGAAACAGTATGATATACCGTGGAGGAACACAAACATATTTGAGGAAGGTATGAAGAGTTGCAGGGGAATGATAAGCAACAAATTCAAAGGAGTGATTTTTTTCCAGTAGGGAAGAGGGAAATGGTAAGGTTTGGGGTAGGGATGGGATAGGAGGTCAGTGGTGTAGTAGAATTCTAGCAGATGTTTTATTTTTTAACCTGGGTGCTATATTAATCTATATGTGTTTTAGATACATGTTTTAGTGTAGCTAAAATGTTTATTAAAAAAGGTAGCAGCCTGGAATTATATCTCATTGGCTTCTACTTTAAGCTCCAAAGTAAACTAATCAGAGAGATCTATTTCTATGGTTGGTTGTGTTGCATACTCATAAAGACAAGCTTCCTACTATTTTATCTGGTCATGACAGGGAGCCTCTCGGAAAGTGAGGTAACATTAGTGATTAACACTTTGCCCATTAAGACTTACGTTTCTGCCCCTCTGCCCCTACATCTTCATGCAAAGAAGTCATAACATTGGAATAAGGAAACTATTTTTAAAAAGTCCAGGCTCTGATGTGTTTAGAAATAGACAAACTTGGGACTGAAGAGATTATCCTACTCATATTTAATTTGGAGCAAAAATAATACTAACCAATAAATGATTGTGTCCTAAAATTAAAACAGCTTATTCTTAAATTACCTGAGGGTTAACCTATTGATAAATTGAATGAAACTGGACTTCTGTTATATTTGGTAGTGATATTGCAGGATTTTTAGGAAACTGGCCTTGAATGAGTGAATGAATATATGGTATCATCTACCTGTTGGGTAATTTCATAGAGCCAAAAATAAAAAAAGATATAAAGAGCTCCAAAGTGAGAGGTCCTCACTTCGTATACAATACTAGCATCCACCGTGTGCCCAGCACCAAGTAGGCAGGCAGTGAACACAGAATTAAAGAGAAGAAAGAAATTCCTCATCCTGTGATGGTGGACTTGACAGGAAATTGCCAAAGCATCGTTGGAAACCAAGATGAGGGACTAGAGATAGTGGCCAAATCGGTACTGTTGTTTTGCTTCAAAATGAAATGTAACTGATGTTTATGGGTGGCGTGTAATCTGAAGTTAATTCCAAAAGAGTAATTCTACAGTTATATTTTGAAAGAAGAATGTTGTCCCTCTGGAAAAATGAATATTCTGCTTATGTATGAAAAGTACAGTTGTATTTTGTAATCATACCTTATGATGCCGAACTTTCGAAATTTTACTTTGTGAATTTTGCTGTTAGAGTGAAAATAAATTTAACTTGAGTTACCTTGTATAGCAAACATTTTCACAAAAACTACATTTTATAAAAATCATGATACAAATTTATTTAAAAACCCATGTACTTTTACAACTGAATTTTCGGTTTGAGAAAATACACCATTTTAGCAATTGTTCTTAAGGATGAGTTAAGTGAGGTTTTGTTAAATAAGGCAAATTTCGAGATTCTAAAATTGTTTTGAGAGTTTGTTTGTCCCAGAGCACTATGATGAAATTGAATAGGTAGAATGTGAGGGATAGTAAATGTTTGTGATGACAGTTAACCTGAGTCCTAAATTTATGAAATTCTAAAAGAATCGGCTTTGTTATTGTTTTAGAAATGAGTGCTTTTATCATATTGGATGGGTTTTATGAAGATTGGCATGGTCACAACTTCAAAAACGTTTTGGAAACGTTAGGAAACTTTGAGAAAATCCACCCATTATTAATTATAAAAAATTTTTTTATAAAACTTATGATGAAATGATATATGGTGATTACTTTTATTAATGAAAGAAACCACTTAATATATAAGCTTTTATATTGGCATCTAATGGCTACAGGCCAGGGATCCTGCCGAACATCCTAAAATGGACAGGTCATGTCTTACAAAATTATTTGGCTCCAAATGTCAAAAGTCCAAAACCAAAGCGATTACATGAGAGGAAACTACAGATCCAACATCTTTTGTGAGTATGAACACAAAAATCTTTGGTAAAATACAAGCAAATGGTATTGTGCAATGTATAAAAGGATGATATACTATGACTGTTGGATTTATTTCAGGAATACAGGTTTGGTTTAAGAAGCTGCAAACCAATTAACATAATTTACCTTATTAAAAAAGACATGGTAATCTCAATAGACAGGAAAAGCTTTAGATAAAATTCAGTAATTTTATGATTTTAAGATGATAGAAGTAAAGGATCTGATCAAGGACCTCTCTGAAAGTCTCATAGCTAAACATCAAACTTAATGATGAAGACTGAATATTTCTCCTTAAGATCAGGAACAAGATGAGGATGTCTCCTTTCATAACTTCTGTTTAACACTGTACTGGAGATTCTGGCCAGGGCTGTTAGGAAAGAAAAGGAAGAAGTAAAAGGCATCCACATTGAAAAGGATGCAGTAAAACTGTCTATTACATATGGAATGAACTTATCCATATAAAAACCCTAAAGAATCAGCAAAAAAACTATTACAGCTAATGTACAGGTTCACAAAGTTGCAGGACACAAATATGCAAAACCCAATTGTATTTCTGTATACAATTGTACTACACAATGATGTTTGGGTCAACTGCAGACTGCTTATAAGATGGTAGCATTTTATAAGACGTCTATAAATTTAGTGCATTCTGCATCAAAATCCCAGCTTGCTTTCTTTGCCAGAATTGATCAGATGATCCTAAAATTCATATGGCTATTTGGGTCCTTTAAATTTTCTTTTTTTTTTAAGACAGAGCCTCAAGCTGTCACCCTGAATAGAGTGCCATGGCATCACAGCTCACAGGAACCTCCAATTCCTGGGCTCAAGCGAGTCTCTTACCTCCGCCTCCCAAGTAGCTGGGACTACAGGCGCCCGCCACAACGCCCGGCCATTTTTTGGTTGTAGCCGCTATTGTTGTTTGGTGGCCCTGGGCTGGATTGAACCCGCCAGCTCAGGTGTACATGGCTGGCGCCTTAGCCCGTTGAGCCACAGACGCTGAGCCCCTTTAAATTTTCATTAACAATTTTGATGAAATACAGAGTGAGAGGACTCATACTTCTCTTTCAAGATTTACTTCAAAGCAAGTGACCAAGGCAGTGTGGTATTGGCATAAGGACAGACATATGATCAAGAAGAAAGAATTGAGAGTTCAGAAATCTGTAACTTTATGGTCTGTTGATTATTGACAAGAGTGTTAAGGCAATTCAGTGGAGAAATAATAGGTTTTTCTTTTCTTTTCTTTTTTTTTTGCAGTTTTTGGCCTGGGCCGGGTTTGAAGCCACCCCCTCTGGTGTATGGGGACAGTGCCCTACTCCTTTGAGCCACAGGTGCTGCCCAAGAATAGGTTTTTCTTTTAAATAAATGATGCCAGACAACTAGGTATCTGTACAGTTGGACCCTTAATTCTTAGAAGAAAATACAGATGCAAATATTCGTGACTTTGGATTAGGCAGTAATTTCTTAGCTATGGCACCAACAACACAAGTGACAAAAAGAAAAATAGATATATTGGACCTCATCAGGTTACAAACTTTTGTTCTACAAAACAAATCATAAAACAAGACAACCACTGAGTAGAATTTTTACAAATCATATATGCAGTAAGGGACTTGTATCTAGACTATATATACATAAAACTAAGGTCAATAGTGAAAAGAAAAATAATTCAGTTAAAAAATGGGTAAAGGATCTGTATATGCATTTCTCCAAAAAAGATAATACTAATGACTAATAAGCACATGAAAAGATGCTGAGCATCATTAGCTATCTGGTAAATTAAAATCAAAGCCCAATGAAATGCAAGTTCATACCCACTAATATGGCTATAAGTTTTAGAAAAGGCAAGTGTTGGCAAGGACATAGGCAAATGAGAATCCTCATACATTGCCAAATGGGAGTGTAAAGTGGTACAGCCATTTTGGAAAACAGTCTGGCAGGACCTCATAACACATCACATGTAGCAGTTTCACTAGATGTATACTCAAGATGTGTGTATACACGTCCACACAAAAAAGTATACAAACATTTGTAATAGCATTATTCATCATTACTAAAAAGCAGAAATAACCCCAATGTCTGAGGAATGGATATGTACAATGTCACATACATACAATAGAATATTATTCAACCATAAAAAGGAATAAAGCACTGAAATGCAACAACATGGATGAACCTTGCATATTATGGTAAATGAAAGACACTAGTCATAGATGGTGACATCTTGTGTGATTCCACTAATGATGTCTGGAATAGGCAGATCCCCTCAGAGACAGAAAGTACATTAGTGGTTACCTAGGGCCTCTGGGGTTGGCCATGGAAAGTGATTGCTAATGAACGTGGGGTTTCTTTTGGGGATGATGAAAATGTCTGGAGTTTACATGGTAGTGACCCAATGTTGTACAACTTGTTATTGTACAATAAAAACCATTAAATGGCATACTCCAAATTGGCGAATTATATAAATAACACTGATATACACACCATTTTTTTTCTAATGTCAGTGGTGCAAAAGTTGGGATATCTTTGTCTAGGTCTATTTTAACCCTTTCCTGAAGCAGTGTTCTTCTGAGGCTTATTCCCAGGGCCTCATGTATTCTGAGGCATCTGCCCTCTGTCTGGAAGTGACCTGAACTGTTGTGTTTTAAGTCCTGTGTGAGCTCTGGTCATTGTTAATCCTACTATCTGTTGTTCTGTCACTGATGTCACAGATGTGCCCATACACATTTGAAGACCAGTACTTGGCCATAGACTTGAGGGGACTCTCAAGCAGGTCTCTGGAGCTCTACGTGCAGCTCTGTCTTCTGACGTTCTGTCTCAGAAATCCCAGTTTCCCTGGTTCACCTAGAAGGCCGTGTTTATCACCTTTGTTTTTCCTTGGAATCACATTGCTGCGCTAAGTGTTGCCCAGTGCCCGAGAAGTTTTTTTTTTCCTATATATTTTGTCTGGTTTCTAATAGTTTATGGTTGGAGGGAATTTCTCAGGAAGTTAATTTTTTTATGAATGAAAGGGAAGGTCAGGTGTCATAATTGAATACTACACATAACAGAAGATGTGTGAAGTTAGAACAGCTATCCTAAACAGTGCCTGTATTCTAAAACTTGAGACAAATTCACTTGAAAATTAACAATGGAAAAAGTACCAAATTCAAATCCCATACGAAACTACGGGAAATTATGAGAAAAATATAAAGACCAAAGTAGCATCATTATAGATAATGAATACATGCCAGAAAGTCATGTCCACCGATGAAATAAAAACACAACTTTTAAAAAATGAACTAAAAAAGACACTAAGAAAATGACACCAGATATGAAAGAACATAAATGAGAAGTAGGAAAGCTTTGAAATGAGGTGTTAGAATTTAAGAAAGAAATATGATTGAAGAAAAAAATCAGCTTAGGACAGAAGATGAAGGAACATAAAAAATAGTGAAAAAACATACTTTTAGAGAAATAGAGTTTGAGAAAAGATATGCAAAAAAGTAAGCATAGCAGGCTTGTTGAGACAGCTCCACTTACAAAGGCCTGCTTACAAGTTTGCCAGGGTTTCCATTATTCCTTGATGAGAATGGCTCACCATGCCTCAACTTTTTGTGCAAACAATGTAGTTCATGCTGAATGCTTGCTTCCTGAGAGCTGGAATTTTAACATGTGCTAGAGAAAAGGTGTCCCAATAAAAACCCTGGTTACTAAATCTCTAATGCAGTGGTTCTCAACCTTCCTAATGTAATAACCGTTTAATACAGTTCCTGTGGGTTGCGACCCCCAGGTTGAGGACCGCTGCTCTTATGAGTTTCCCTGGTAGACAGCATTCACACCATTTGTCACAACTCATTGCCGGAAAAATTAAGTGCACCTCTGTGGCTCCACCAGGAGAGGACTCTTGGTTGCTTGCCCTGGGTTTCCTCCTGACTTTGCCTGTCCCCTCATCTGACTTTGTTTTGTATCCTTTCATCACAATAAACTATAGCTGCTACTGTGGCTCTATGTCAAGTCCTGTGTATCCTCCTAGCAAATCATTGAACCTGGCAGTGGTCTTGAGGACTCGAAATATACCTTCTTTATGATTTGTCTCTCTAATGGTTTTTGGTAGTCATGTTGTTTAATTACAAATCAATTGTAAATGAATCTATAATACTGAAGTTTTATAATATAAAGCAATTTATAATTTACAAATAAACCACCAAAATTAGACAAATGGTAAATTTACAAACTCTGAAAATTCTATGTAGAAAACTATTTTCAGCTATTGATTTCATGTTACATGATAGATTTTTTTGGTTTTCATTTCTATTTTTCAATAATATTTAAATGGTATCTTTTTAATTGGGTTGATCTTTCAATAAGTACTGCCTTTGTTTAAATTGGAAAGATTGGTTTTCATTTTTTTTTTTTAAAGTAGGATAGGAATGATAGTCTTAATTTCCCTGGCAAGCTTTTGGCAAAGATGTTTTCCTCCTACTAAAAAACTCAAAAGAAGCATCCTTTGTATTTTTGATGTCTGAAATAATTAATGAAGTATTTCCCTATGTTATAAGATTTCTATCCAAGTTCACACAGCAAGAATTCTAGCCAGGCTTTGTTTATGAGGTTCACTTTAAAGTGCATAAAATTTGGCTTCTTCTATAAGGATAAATAATTCAAAATTGCTTATTCTAAGTCAGTGATTACATACTGCTGGGTACCTAAGGATGATGACAGATTCAGCCTTTAGTTCAAAAACGTATGTACTTTCTAATGGAAACAGGCACTAAAAGAAGGCAATTTCTTTTGTATTTGGAAGGAAGAATCCAATTTCAGAAGCCTTGTCTATAAAGCAAGGTTAGTCCTTCCTATAGTTGTTTGATATTTATTGTTCCATAGGCATCAGTCTAATTTAAGAATGCCAATTTTTTTTTTTTTTTGAGACAGAGTCTCACTATGTGGCTCTCAGTAGAGTGCTGTGATGTCATAGCAACCTTAAACTCTTGGGCTTAAGTGATTCTCTTGCCTCAGCCTCCAAGTAGCTGGGACTATAGGTACCCGCCCCAATGCCTGGCAAATTTTTGTTGTTGTTGTTGTTTGTCAGGCTGGGTCTGGGTTCAAACCCACCAACTCTGGGATAGGTGGCTGGTGCCCTAGCCACTGAGCTACAGGCGCCAAGCCTGGTTGATCTTTTATTAAAATCAGTGTAGATGTCAGTTTAAAGAAATTCCTCACTGTGTCTAGTTTAAAGTTGAGATTACTTGTTCAGCAAGGGCAAAAAGTAAAAAAAAAGACCCTACAGCCAACCAAACAAAAAACTACATATGCGGCACATTAATACTGCTAATTAGAAGAACCTGTCCCTTTTCTGTGCAGGTCTGGCATTGTGAGCTAACTGAAGCCTGTTCGGTTGTTCAGTTGCTGTTCCTTTTTGATATGGTAGATACTGGGAGCCTCCAGTAGTTATATACAGGTGAGGGTTGTAAGCCTCCTCTCTCACCACCTCTGTACCAGCTAGTATGTCAGTCCAAACCAAATACTGGCTCACATGTATCTTTTATCAAGCAGGCGCAAAAACTTCATATGAACTTTTGCTCCATGTAATTCCAACTCTGTCTTTTTGGTATTCTGACAGCACTTTTAGTGGTTCCCTTGAGACGTGTGATAGTCTAAGCAGGAGTGGTTTGCTTTTGGAATCAGGTGACAAAACCCTCTAACTGGAGCAGGGGATGCTGTCAGAGTCCTAAGCCTAACACACCATTCCTTAGGGCATGAACCATTGGATTTATAGGATTATTAGACTCTGTTCACGTGAGAGTTTAAGCAGCTGAGCAGCATTTCTGAATAGACCACACAGTTAAATACTCCTGATTTCACCAGTGAAAAATTATTTCTTATACCTCTTTAATTTTTTTTGGTAACTTAATCAAAATTTTATTTTTAGTTTTTTTCAGATTAACATGAGGGTAAAAATGATTAGATTACAGTTTGCATTTGTTAGGCAAAGTTTAAGTTGTAGTTCAGCCCTTCAGCAGGGGGTGTGCTGAACATATTTCCATTGTGCCCATTAAGTGAGAACTTACCAGTCCCCCTCTTCCTCCTGCTCCCCTTTCCCGCCTCTCCCCTCCCCCCTTGAATTGCATTTTTTTTTTCTATGTGGGTGTGTAGTTTATCTCTTGATCTCATATTAGTATTGAGTACGTTGGATACTTTTCCATTTTTGTGATACTTTACTAAGAAGAATATTCAGCTCCATCCAAGTAAATACAGAAAATGTAAAGTCTCCATCTTTTTTATGGCTGACTAGTATTCCATGGTATACATGTACCACAGTTCATTAATTCATTCATGTGTTGATGGGTGCTTCTGTGTTGTTGATGAGAGACAAGGGTAGCTAGCTGGGATTCTCATGAAAGGCTACTGGATTGTGGTTTCTTAATCTTTCTCTCCTGCCAGCTGTTGTGGTCTGAATGTTTGTGCTCCTCTCCCACTAAAATTTATGTGTTAAAACCTAATCACCAATGTGTTATTAAGAGATAGAGCTTTTGGGAGGTGATGAGGTCCTCCTTCAAGGCCTTTATGAATAGGATTAGTGCCCTTATAAAAAGGCTTAAGGGGCAATCTTAAGCAAAAAGAACAAATCTGGAGGCATCGCATTACCAGACTTTGAACTATATTACAAGGCTATAGTAGCCCAAAAGCATGGCATTGGTACAAAAATGGAGACTTGAACCAATGGGACAGAACCCAGATATAAAACCATCTACCTAAAATCAATTGATCTTTGACAAAGCAAATAACAACATACACCGGATGTAGCCCTGTGCAATAAATGGTGCTGGGAAAATTGGATCTCGACATGTAGATTAATGAAACAGGACCCCTACCTCTCATCAGTCATAAAAATTAATTCAAGATGGATGAAAGACTTGGATTTAAGGAATGAAAACATAAGAATTCTAGAGGAAAATGTAGGTAAAACTTTTCTAGACAGTGTAAATGTTCGGATGAAATGGACTGCTTGTTCCTTTATTTTTCTTAAGCTATATATAGTTAATACTGAAAACAACTAATCATTTAGGCCAAAAGCATGTTCATAATTAAAGAAAAGAAAAAGTCATCAGTCTAGGCAAAGAATTGATGAAAAAGACCCTGAAGGTAATCATGGAAACAATAAAAATTGATATAATGGGATTTGACTAAACTAAAAAGCCTTGCACAGCTAAGGAAATAATCAACAGAACAAGTAGCCTATAGGATGGGAGACAATATTTGTGAGCTGCACATCTGAGAAAGGGCTAAAACCAGAATTTACAAACTCAAGTAAATCAGCAAGAGAAAAACCCTATTAAAAAGTGGGCAAAAGACATGAACAGAAGCTTCTCAAAAGGAAAAAGACCAAATAGCCAATAAACATGAAAAAAATCCTCAATGCCACTAATCAAGGGAAATGCAAATTAAAATCACATTGGGTTATCACCTTACCCCTATTTGAATGTCATTTATCAAAAAGTTTAAATACAGGGTGGCACCCGTAGCTCAGTGTGTAGGGCTCCAGCCATATACACCCAGGCTGGCGGGTTCGAATTTGGCCTAGACCAGCTAAACAACAATGACAGCTGCAAAGCAACAAAAAAAAAGCCGAGCATAGTGGCAGGCACCTGTAGTCCCAGCTAATTGGGAGGCTAAGGCAAGAGAATTGCTTAAGACCAAGAGTCGGAGGTTGCTATGAGCTGTGATGCCATGGCACTCTACTGAGGGTGAGAAAGTAAGGCTCTGTCTCAAAAAAAAAAAAAAAAAAAGTTTAAAGTACAATAGATGCTGGTGTGGATGCAGAGAGACAGGAACTTTATACACTGTTGATGGGACTGCAAATAAATAAAACTTCTATGAAAAACAATATGGAGATTCCTCAAAGAACTAAAAGTAGACCTGCCATTCTATCTAGCAGTCCCGCTGCTGGATATTCACCCAAAGGAAAAAGACTTCTCAACAAAAAGACATCCGCAGTCAAATGTTTATTTAGCAGCACAGTTCACAGTTGCAGACATGGAATCAACCTAAGTTCATATCACCTCATGAATGTATTAATAAAATGTGGTCTATATATAACTTGGAGTAGTACTCAGCCGTAGAAAAAAGAACTAGTAACCTTTTGCAACAATCTGGATGGAATTGGAGGCCATTCGCCTAAATGAGATGTCTCAAGAATGGAAAAACAAATACCACATGTGCTCACTATTAAACTGGAAGTAACTGAGCACACATGTGCCCAGATGAAAGTAAAACTCAGTGGGAATCAAGCAGGGAGGAGGGGAAAGTGGGGAGGGCCAAAAATTGACTTAACAGGGACTGAGAACACTATTTGGGTGATAGGCACACCTGCTGGGACTCAGGAATTACAAAAGTGGCCCATGTAACCTAAATCATGGATGTGGTTAGTTAAATGGGTCAGGATCAGGGGAGTTAAAGAACTCTAAACACATAGGTAGGCCAAGTGTGGTGGCTCACGCCTGTAATCTTAATACTCTGGGGAGGCTGAGGCAAGAGGATCACTTGAGCCCAAGAGTTTGATGTTGCTGTGAGCTATGATGCCCTGGCACACTACAAGAGCGACAAAGTGAGACTGTCTCAAAGTAAAACAAATAAATAAAAAATAAACACATAAACTGGTTATACCAACTCAGAGTCCAGGGTATCAGCCCTTACAACTTGGATCTTTGACCACAGATTTGTGTGGACACATCTCAGCTGCATAGCCAATCACTGCCTCATTATTTCTTCCTATAAACAATGTTTTATGTAACCGTCCCTGGGCATTTTACTGGCGTTTTGGGGGCTTTATGACACAAAATCGGAGGCAGGGGGGTGACATAGCCAAACTGGCTTCCCATAGGAAGATGGCGGACATTTGTTGAGCGTCTTTTTGCTGGGCCTTACAGGTGCTACACGATGAATTAATATATAATCTTTGCCTTCAGGTTACTTAGCTCTATTAGGGTGAGGAGAAGTGCAAAGTAAACTGCTTTAATATGAGATAAAGTTGACAGTCATAAGAGGGAAAGGGCTGCATACACCTGCCGTCAGGTTTGGAGAGCTTCCCTCTGAAAATCATTAAAAGGTTATCCTTTGAATGCTAGAGCAAACATGCCACAGATAATTACGCTGCCAAAGGACTGTGTTCAGTTACTAGGCAGCATTCCTAATGTGTATTTCTCTTTTCCAGTGCTTTGAGGCCTTAGTCGGGAGCCATCATCTAGCACAGTGGTTCTCAAGCTTCCTACGGCCATGACCCTTTAATACATACAGTTCCTCATGTTGTGATCACCCCTAACTATAAAATTATTTTCGTTGCTACTTCATAACTGTCATTTTGCTGCTGTTAACGAATCTTAATGTAAATATCTGATGTGCAGGATGTATTTTCATTGTTACAAAGGGGTCGAGACCCACAGGTTGAGAACCATTGATCTAGCAGGAAAGGGATGTCTGCATGAGTACAGCTTTTTCAGACTCTGATTTTAGTCTCTCCAGATTCCTGAGTGAGGACTTGTTTCCAAACTGCCTTGGGAAACTGAATTTTACTTAAATCTCATTACGGCCCTGAGAAATGTGGTTAGATTTAGAGTACATACACTTATGCTTTCCTTCCATTAAATAGTTTAGTGACCTGCTGTTATATTTCTTGCCTTTAAAATGAAGCCATCAGGTCCTATAAATGCTGTTGATGGAAAACATCTAAGACCATGTTTTTCTGCCTTTTTTATCTCATGGCACACTTGAACATACAAAGTTTCGTGGCACACTTAAATTATGTTGATTAAAAAAAAGAATATACTTGCAGTATTTTGAATTTTTTTCAGAAATAACATAAGTAATCTTCAAAAATTTTTGTAGCACACCGGTTGAAAATCACTGATCTAAGGCCTGACTGATAAAGAAAACTGAACTTCTGCCTTAATAATACATTGATTAGGCTCGGCACGTGTGGCTCAACGGGCTAAGGCGCCAGCCACGTACACCGGAGCTGGCAGGTTTGAATCCAACCCAGGCCCGCCAAACAACAATGACGGCTGCAACCAAAAAATGGCCGGGCGTTGTGGTGGGCTCCTGTTGTCCCAGCTACTTGGGAGGCAGAGGCAAGAGACTCGCTTGAGCCCAGGAATTGGAGGTTGCTGTGAGCTGTGATGTCACAGCACTCTATCCAGGGTGACAGCTTGAGGCTCTGTCTCAAA
>CAUYON010104407.1:0-12085 GCA_963573935.1 Arctocebus calabarensis | reverse complement strand
CTATCATTTTATTTAATACTCTTGAGGCATGTGGAATTATCTCTGTAAAAATATTGAGCAGTAGTAAAAAATGTGCTCATGTGATTATTGCTTTTGTTTTGCCTTTTCTTTCTCCTTCCTTTCCTTCTTCCTTCCTTCCTTTCCTTCCTTTACTTCCTTCCTTCCTTCTTTTCCTTCCTTTCCTTCCTTCCTTCCTTCCTTCCTTCCTTCCTTCCTTCTTTCCTTCCTTCCCTTCCTCCTTCTCTCTCTCTCTCTCTCTCTCTCTCTCTCTCTCTTTCTTTCTTTCTTTCTTTCTCTCTTTCTCTCTTTCTTTCTTGACAGAGTCTCAAGCTGTTGCCCTGGGTAGAATGCCATGGTGTCACAGCTCACAGCAACCTCAAACTCTTGGATTTAAGCGATTCTCTTGCTTCAACCTCCCAAGTAGCTGGGACTACAGATGCCCGCCACAATGCCCCACTATATTTTCTGTTGCAGTTGTTATTGTTGTGTTAGCTGGCCTGGGCCGGATGTGAACCCACCAGCCTCGGTGTATGGGGCTGGTGCCCTACCTACTAAGCTATAGGCACCACCCTTTTATTTTATTTTTTAAAGTTGTGGATTATGCAGCACATTTCGTATGAAGGGATTAATTCTGAAGCTGCTTTCTTTCTTCAGAACACTTGGGTTGTCTCCTACTGTGATGACTTTATTATCAAGACTCAAAAAGCTGACTCAAAGACAATGGTATAAGTGCTGCCATCTGCTGAAGGAAAATTATTTGTTTATACAACTATTAATACACACATATGCAATTATGTGTCACTTAACGCATCCTGGGAAATGTGCCATTAGGAGATTTCACTGTTGTGTGAACATTACAGAGTTACTTACGTGAACCTAAATGGTACAGCCTATTGCACAGCTAGGCTACATGGCATAGTCTATCACTCCTAGGTTACTAATCTGCATAGCATGTTACTATACAGAATATTGTAGAAAGTGTAACACAATGATAAGTGCCTCAGAACATACATAACATAGAAAAGATTCAAGAAAAAGATGGTATTAGAATTTTACAGGACCGTTGTTTTATGTGTGATCTGTCTTGGAAACATCATTATGCAGCACATAACTGTGTGTGTTAGTATAAAAAGAGAAGTTTTATGACAAGCCTTAAAGCTTCCAACCTTTTTCTTGTTTCCATCACATCAACTGGTATTATTATGGATCAAATTTTTATTAAAACAATTATGTGCCGATAGAAAATTTTACTTTATCTTCATAGCTCATAAAAATGTGTACCATTATCTAGCGCTTTCCATGTGCTGAGAGTGCTTTTTTATTCTCACTACAATCCTATAAGCTTGATGTTGTTACCACTATCTTGCAGATAAGAAGGATTCAGAAGGATTAAACGACTGCCCACGTCCCCTCCTCTTTTTTTTTTTTTTTTTTTTGAGACAGAGCCTCAAGCTGTCACCCTGGGTAGAGTGTCGTGGCATCACAACTCACAGCAACCTCCAACTCCTGGGCTCAAGCAAGTCTCCTGCCCCTGCCTCCCAAGTAGCTGGGACCACAGGCGCCTGCCACAACACCCTGCCATTTTTTGGTTGCAGCTGTCATTGTTGTTTGGCAGGCCCAGGCTGGATTCGAACCTGCCAGCTCAGGTGTACATGGCTGGTGCCTTAGCCCGCTGAGCCACAGAAGCCGAGCCCACGTCCCCTCCTCTTAACCATTAGTCTTGCCTTCCCTTTACCTTCCCATCATGTCATTAGCATTTTATTTGACTAAAATCACACAAATAAGCATCAGAAATCCTGAAACTATCTCAAATTTATCCACAATTGAGCAAATAAGTAAATTGATGATAGATAGAGGGAGCCAGGGTTTTCATTGTTGAAAAGGTATAACTAAAATGGGAAGGGGGAAGGTTAGAGCACGCCTTGTCATATTGGATTGGAATCAGAAGAATGAGTGGGCATGAACAGTTTTATAAACATCCATAGGTAGATACAGAAATTGATATTGGTGTTTGTGTATTTCCTAGCTTTGTCATCGGAGAGGGACTAGAAATACTGACACCTTAGTAGCTGTGTATCCCTAGATCTTGGACTCTAAGTGCCATTCTTTAATAAAAGGATTCAGGGCTCCTGGAGAAATGGCTGATTCTAGGGCTTGGGCAGATAAATCATAAATGAGCTCAGACAATTTTGTAGTGCTAGAAAAATTGCTCAACAACGATGAGAACATATTACAAAAGGATAGAAGCTGCCCATTCAAATTTGAGATGATCTGAGTAACAAAATAATGATATAATAGATTATAACTCATAGAATAAAGAAAACATCTGGGACTTCACATTGATATAGCAATAAGTAATTGAATAAATGAATAAACGAGGAAGAAGGGAGAGCTCTTCTTTGCTGAATCCCAGTTTAAAAATATAACAGGGGCTCGGTGCCCATAGCACAGTGGTTATGGCGCTGGCCACATGCACTGAGGGTGGCAAGTTTAAATCTGGCCTGGGGGGCAGTGCCTATGGCTCAAAGGAGTAGTGTGCCAGCCCCATATACTGGAGGTGGTGGGTCCAAACCCAGCCCTGGCCAAAAACTGCAAAAAAAAAAAAAACCTGGCCTGGGCCTGCTAAACAATGACAACTGCAACCAAAAAATGGCCAGGTGTTGTGGAGGGCGCCTGTAGTTCCAGCTACTTGGGAGGCTGGGGCAGGAGAATCACTAAAGTCCAGGAATTTGAGGTTGCTCTGAGCTGTGATGCCACAGCACTCTACTGAGAGTGACATAGTGAGACTCTGTCTGAAAAAATAAATAAATAAATAAAAATATAAAAGTAATGATGGAAATAGAAAATCACCATTTGGGCTGGTGGCTCATGCCTGTAATCCTAACACTCTGGGAGGCCAAAACAGGTGGATTGCCTGAGCACAAGAGTTTGAGATCAGCCTGAGCAATAGCAAGACTGAATCTCTACTGAAAAAATAGAAAAACTAGCTGGGTGTTGTGGCAGGCACCTGTAGTCCAGCTACTTGGGAGGCTGAGGCAAGGGGATCACTTGAGTGTGAGAGTTTGAGGTTGCTGTGAGCTGGGATGCCATGAAACCCTAGCCATGGTGACAGTGTGAGACTTTCAAAAAAAAAAAAAAAGGGAAGGAAAGAAGGAAGGGAGGGAAGAAGGGAGGGAGGGAGGAAGGAAGGAGAAAGAAAAGAAAAATCACCATTTGGCTGACATCACAATAACTGGCAGGCAAGAACCATCTATGCACTTCAAAGTTAGTGGGTGAAAGTGTGATGAGAAAAAAACATTTACATAGTCTCAAAGTGTCTCTTCAAAGATACTTATTAACTACAAAGGGAAAAATAGTAACATTGCAGTTGATCAATCTGGTAGGCACCACCTTATCCGGGTGATCAAAATGAATATTGCCAGGAACAAGATGCCTCAGCAACATGTGCCTCTTGCTGTGCTGTACTGAGAAGGACACAATGTCCCTTCTGTGCTGTTCTTGCCAAAAATATGTAGCCACAATCTATCATGAAAAAAACCCTAGATCCACCCAAAGTGAGGAATATTCTACAAAATAGTCACTACTCTTCAAAAGTGGCCTGATCAAGAAGGACAAAGATTGGCTCGGTGCCCGTATCACAGTGGTTACAGCATCAGCCACATACACAGAGGCTGGAGGGTTCGAACCCAGCCTGGGCCAGCTAAACAACAATGACAACTGCACAAAAAATAGCCGGCATTGGGGTGGGCCACCTTGGGAGGCTGAGGCAAGAGAATGGCTTAAGCCCAAGAGTTTGAGGTTGCTGTGAGCTGTGTCACCACGGCACTCTACTGAGGGTGACATAGTGAGACTCTGTCTCATAAAAAAGAAAAAAACAAGGACAAAGATTGAGGGAGACATCCCAGATTGGATGAAATTAAGGAGACAGACAACTCAATGAGCAATGTGGGACCCTGGAACAGAAAAAGAACATGCGTGGGATAGTCGATAAAGTTTGGATAAGGTGTGGAGATAAGTTCACAGTATTGTATCCGTGATTATAGCCTGGATTTGTTAATTATGATAGTTATACTATGGTTTTATAAGATGTTAACATTTGGGAAAGCGGGGTGAAGGGTATTTAGGAATTCTTTGTACTACTTTTGCAATGTTTTCAAAGTTTCAAATTATTTCCAAATGAAAAATTGAAAACTAAAACAGGTTTACCATAAACTATTAAGTAAAAATGCTCCAAGAAAAGACAACCCAGTATGTCAGGTGTTTGATTACCAAAAACTTGGGACCCCCTGGGCCAGAGCTCAGATTCTCTGGTCTTCACTCTTTTTACCGAATTAAAACTTCTGGATTGTACCTTTCTTAGAATACAGAAGTAGAAAGAAGGGAAGTATTTTGGCAAATGTTGAGCAATTTTATGCATACAGCAAATGCTCATTAGATGTTTTAGCTGCGTTGTAGAACATACACTAGACTGACCAAACCCTCTGTTCCAGTTCTGGAATGTTCTGATGACCACTTCTGGTATATGTTCTTACATTTCACAGACATCCCAAAGGTGCACCCAGCATAGTCCTGAGGATCACAGGACTTTACATTTCCTGCTTTTACAAGGCTGGCCCTTGAGTGAGGTACTTAAGGGGACTGGAGGAAGCAGATTGTATTAGCCAAGTGCTTGACATAATAATAATGATGATAATGATAGCTGAGCTATCACATGCCAGGCAGTGTTCCAAACACTTTAATGCTTAAATCAGGCCTGGGAGAAGGGTCTGTTACTGTTCACACTTTACAGGCAAAGTGAGTGGATTGCCCAGCTGCTCTCAGCTTAGTGGTGGGTCCAGCTCTGACCCAGGCAGATGGCCTCTGGGGTCCACACTCTGATGACTGAGAACGTTCAGGGGGCGGTGGACTGAGTTATGGGACATTAAAGGTGGGAGTGAGTTGAGAATTAGCTCCAATCCCCTGTGGGGTTTGATATGAATCCTTCTCACTGAGTCTCAGAATAGAGCAAGGTCGGTTGATAAAACACTGTCAGGGCACCTGAGAGGCCACTCTGGCCCCAGTTCTCAGTTCTCTGTGGATGTCATCAGAAGGGGCTAGTGCCTGGGACTTCTTTCCTCCTCCCCATCTACCAACTCTTGTCTTATTAGCCATTTCTGGCTGGTTAGCCCTTTCTCCTATAAGTAAGTGCCCTGGTTTGGGATACCTAGAAGTTCTGATTCATGGAGACTCCTGAAGTCTCCCTTCCAGGAAAAGTCAGTCCTAATTCCTGGGGTGCCTGAAACCCCTCCTGCTTCTGTACTGGGCCCCAGAACTGCTCAGCCCTGAGGTGGGACAAGACCCCTTCTGGGAAAATATAGAATGGAAACTTGACAACAAGTGTCCCAGGATTTTCCTCCTGCTCCCTCCTGTCCTCTGAGCAGCGTGTGTTATCAAAGCAGTGGAGGAAATAGGGTTCTGACCTTGCTATGTGATTTTGAGCAAGGCCTGGCCCTCTCTGGGCTTCAGTGAACTCAGAAGTGAATTCAGGGTGGGAGTTGATGATTTCTAGGGTCTCTGCTTTCTGTGCCTTCATTTTGTGGCACCAGGAGCTGGTGACAAGAGCGAAGGGAAGCCAGGCCCATTCCTGCAGGACTAGAAGGTGTTTGCTCTTTATTCCTGGGAAGAGTTTGGCAGCGGTTTAGGGAGGGATTGTCACTGCTGTGTCTGCACACAATTGGGGTTTAGGTGACTCAGAAAGGAACACCCATGTGTTAAAATAAGAGTTGGTGTTTCTGAGAAGGGAAGTCCAGGAGCCGGCCAGGATGGGATTAGCTGTTGATAAGGGACCAGGCATTGTTCTAGCTCTCCCCTGAGGCTCACACCACATCCTAGAAGAGAAGCCAGGTCCCTGGGCCCTAACAGGGCCCTGATGGTTGGGGCAGAGTGGAGGGAGCCGCCCTGGGAGGCTGTCTGGGGCCCTGGCTGGGAGGAGGCATGGTGGTACAGTGGTTAGGGGTCAGGGCTGCTAGCTGAGTGCCCTGGCTTATCACCTAACTTCACTGCTCACTCCAGGGCCAGAGTGGGGTCAAGTAGGGACAGTGCATGAGGTCGCTAAAGCCAACCTGCAATCTGACCCTACTGGACAAGCCCAGCAATCCTGACCAGGCCCCCCAACCCACCCCAACCCACAAAGGTCAAGGTTAGAGCCAGGGAATGCAGGCAGGGGGGCCTGGGGAAGTTCTCCAGTTTAGACTCTTCAATCTGAAAAACAAAGGCTGACAGGAATGTGAGGAAACCACTGTTTACTCTACTTTCAAAAGTGTTCCACTTAAGTGTGTCCTAAGATGTTTTCAGGCTGAGGATGGAAAGGGAGGCGTGCTGAAGAGGCTCCACTCAGCTCTGGGAACTGGACCCCGAGGTGTGGGCCGGGACTTTGAGTGCCGTGGAGGCGGCAGGAAGGAGGCCCAGGTCAGGGAGGAGGCCAGCTCTCCTTTGACTCCTTGGGACAGCAGAACAACAGGGAATGTGGGTGCCAGCCCTCTTCAAAGTTGAAAAAAAGCAGGAAAGGAAGGGCTCAGGTTTTAGATTTCAAGAAGGTGCCTGTGCAGAGCAGTGGACATTGGAGAGGCTCCTGGGGGTTAATTGGCAGCAAACGACAGAGACCTGTGAATGCTGGCTTAGCTAGAGAGGGATTGAGGGCAAAGAGTAAGGGCAAGGATCTCATGGATCCCGAGGGCAGGATCCTGGAGGACAAGGATGGGAATGTCCTTTGGGAGCAAAGTTGGGCTCTGGCTCACTGTCTCAGCCCTCCTCACTGGCCTGCCCAGCTGCCCGCTCCTGTGATCTGTCTGCAGAGCTTGTCTCTCCTTGCTGCTCATGATCTCAAAATATCTTTCCCCACATGGCAACTCCATGGCCTGAGGTATGTGACCTTCTAGATTCAGAGTACATACATCCTGCTGACCAGAGACCCCGTGTCACAGGCCCAGGTTCCAGGGACAGAGAGTGGGACCCACCCCAGTCTGATGGGCTTTGCTGGGTGAGGCAGGTCCACAAGAATAACCTGGAGCCCTGCTTTCCCTTGGTGGCTGTGGTTGGGGCAGTTCTAACATCCCAAAGAGGTAACCTACAGAACCAGGGGCAGAGGACAGGGCTAAGGAATCCTACTGAAGATAAGGCTTAGCGATGATCTGGGAAGAAAGGTGAATTCTATCTGGGACAAAACATGTGTCTAAGGCTGGGTGCGGTAGCTCACACCTGTAGTCCTTGCACTCTGGGAGGCAGCAGCAGGTGGATTGCTTGAGCTCAGGAGTTTGAGACCAGCCTGAGCAAGAGTGAGACCCCCATCTCTAAGAAAACTAGCCAGGCATTGTGCTGGGTGCCTATAGTCTCAGTTACTCAGGAGGCTGAGGCAAGGGGATTGTTTGAGCCCAAGAGTTTGAGGTTGCTGCAAGCTAGGACACCCTAGCACTCTACCCAAGGCACAGGGTGAAACTCTTTCTCAAAAAAAGAAAAAATGAAAACATGTGTCTACACCCATAAACCACATAATTTACTCATCAATTGTGAAGAGTGGTTTGGACTTTTATAAATTAGGATTTAGTTGAGGACAGCCTATAATCTGTTTGCCATGGCTATAGCAGAAAAAGAGGCCATTTTTGTTCAAGATAACCTCCAGGAAAGAATGAGAGAGGCTTAGGAGGGACACATTTTTTATGGTAAGGAAAGAAATTTCATGCCTAGAAAGAAATCACAAGGAAAGGGTAGAATGTGTGCGTGTAACCCTGTACCCCATCCCACCCCAGCAAAATCAGAATCTCTGGAGAGTAGGACATAAACTCCCCAGGTGATTCCCACATGCACTCAGGATTTCAAGTCATTGGCCTAGGGACAGAAGACAGGTCATCCCCGTTTTCTCCATGACAAGTGCTCAGCTATTTGGAGATTGCCGGTGGAAGTCAGGGCTGCATTGTGAATGCTCCATTTCCTGGGCTGTGGGCTCTGGGGGTTGGCATCTAAGAGCCCCTTGGCACAGGGGAGTTGTGTACCTAGCTTTACTTCTGATGGTGAAGCCACCCCACCTCCTAAGAGGGCAGTTCTCCTCTATCTCCCTTTAATGTTCAGGCAGTAAAGATGAAGGTTTCCACTGAAGAGCCCCAACCACACTAGTTTTCTGGAACTTTCTTAGTTTTAATACTAAATGTCCTGAATTCCAGGAAAGTCCTTAGCAAACTGGGGTATTGATCACACCACACAGTAGCTTATAGCGGTGGTGCACAGGTGGGGACAGGCACTCAGGTAAGGATGTGAGATCCCAGCTGACTACTCCCCACCCAGGGCCCTACAGGGGCATCTCTTACCAGGAGGTTCCAAACCCTACATGGTGCCCAGAGCTGGGCTCTGCCCTGTCTTGGGGAATGTTTACTTTTCTCACACCCACACATGCTCATGCACAAGCAAAAAGAAAAAAAAATGCAGGCATTGTTCAAACTTAAAGCAGGTTATATTCTAGGAAAAAGGTGGTGTAAGTCAAAAAGAAAAAATTGGATCAATTTTCCCACAGAAACAATACCATGATGAGAAATCCTGAGCAAGGGAAAGCATTCTATAAAAAGTTCTGTCCTGGCCATAAAAATTTCCCTAAACCTCTCTAAATGTCTTTTTTAGGTAATACTGAGCAAAATGGCCTCGTAGAGAAATCAGATCCCAAACATAATTAACTGTAAATTATATTACCTTTGCTCTTGGCAATGTAAGATCTCTCTCAAAGTGCATATCCGTCAAAGAAAAATCAGTACTTAAGTCACATGCAGTGCTATTCTATTTGATGAGAAGATTCCCTAAGTGAGGGGCTACTCAAGTAAGAGTGGTGGCTCTCAGCTGTGATATTGGAACCCCTGCTGTGCCCGGCCCCATCCCTACCGAAGCCGATGGTCTCAGGTATGGCTTGGGCACAGGGAGTTTTCAATGTCCGTGTGTGATTTCAATGTCCTGCCAGGGTTGACACTGTGCAGGGTGGAGGGAGAGGAAGGGCCTATAAGCCCCAGAGGAGCACCCAGGGGTGCCAATGGGTGTGGCCACACCTGGGTTCGGACCCCTCAAGATTTGCTAGGGGGTGGGGAGAGGGGAAGCTGCCTGAGGTCTGGTGTTCAAGACCTAGGGTCTTGAATGTTGGAACTTTGAGATGTGCTATTAAAAAATGAGCCCTTACTGGTCATCTAAGTCAGTCTGCTCATTTTGCAGATGGGAAACATCTAGAGAGGTGAAGGGACATGCCCAAGTTCCTCAGTGTTTAGGAGGAAAATTAAAACACTAGTTTTTTACTTTTTTTTTTTTGAGACAGAGCCTTAAGCTGTCCCCTTGGGTAGAGTGCCCGTGGCATCACAGCTCACAGAGACCTCCAACTCTTGTGCTCAAGTGATTCTCTTGCCTCCACCTCCCAAGTAGCTGGACTACAGGTGCCTGCCACAACACCCGGCTATTTTTTGGTTGCAGCTGTCATTATTGGTGGGCGGGCCCGGGCTGGATTCGAACCCGCCAGCTCCAGTGTATGTGGCTGGCGTCTTAGCCGCTTGAGCCACAAGTGCTAAGCCAACACTAGTGTTGTTTTTTTTTTAAAGTGAAAGAACAGAGTTTATTGAAAGATAAGAGACAGATAAGAGAAAGCGGGAGGGTGGTGCCCATAGCTCAGTGGGTAGGGAGCTGGCCTAAGAGAATCGCTTAAGCCCAAGAGTTTGAGGTTGCTGGGAGCTGAGACACCACGGCACTCTAGAGGGCGACATAGTGAAACTCTGTCTCAGGAAAAAAGAGGGAGAACAAAACCTCTGTCAATGGAGGGGAGAGCCCAAGTGGGCAGCCCCAAAACCTAAATATTTTGATTCTTCATCTGTGCAGTAAGTCCTTACTTAGCATCATTGATGGATTCTTGGAAACTGTGACTTTAAGTGAAACCACGTACAGCAGGTCCTTGAATAACATTGTTTTGTCCACCATCATTTCATTCTAATGTTGTTCAGGAAAAAAAAATTGGTTTCATTGCATGTCATTTTGCTTCAAGTCACAGTTTATGAGACTGACAGTGCTAAGGGGGGACTTCCTGTACTCTTTTTATATTTTGATGGTTTTAAGTTATACCCACAAATTCTTTCACATTCCTCCCTTTACAAAGCTTAATTTCCCTCCCCTTAGGTTTGGGCTGTACTTGGTGACTCATTTCTAGTGATGCGGATACAGGAGGAGGGAAGGTATGTGACTTCAGGGGCGGGGTCATAAATGGTATCGTAGCTTGTAGCTTCTGACTTGCTTTGTAAACTCCTGCATCATGCTGAGGAAAGCCAGATGACACTCAGTGGATGCTCAAGCAGCCTTATGGAGAGGCCCATGTGGTGAAGGTCTGAGGCCTCCTGCCAACAGCCATGAGGGTGCCATCTCAGAAGCAGATGTTGGCAATTCCTGGCAAGCCTTTGGAGGGCTGGAGTCTGACTGACGTTTTGACTGCAACTCATATGAATTCCTGAGCTGGAATTCCTGAGTCACTGTTCAATTTCTGAACCCCAGTTACAGAGAAAAAAATGTATTGTTTTAAGCAGATAAGTTTTAGGGTGATTTGTTACACAGCAATTGATGATGCTTATATACACCCTGAAATATAATCTTTCAGAGTCAATGATTTCCAATTTGAGGACAAAATGTAGTATAGTGGGAGAAAATGAAAAAAAATAGTAGGTATAGCAGCATTTTCCTCCTACAGAAGGGTATGGTTGGCTGGTGGGAGAATCTCCCTACTAATCCTTTCTGTTTTGGAGACTGGTGGGAGATGGAGAAAGGAAAGATGGAAATGTCAAGGTGTTCTTACAACCTAGAGTGATGGCTTTGTTTTAGCAGAACTCATGAAGCAGGCCTGATAATTGAATAGGGGTAGAAAAATGGGCTAGAGCAACTTTTAAGACCCATGTGTCTGATGGGTAATCCTATTGTTGGTGTCAGTGTGCAGCCAAACTCAGCTTGGGTCAGGGTTGGGAGGTGGTGGGGGGACTACGGAGTCTGGTGAGGCCTGCGTCAGGCTGACAGCTGGAAGCCTGGGGTGTGAAGGAAGAAACTGGCTTGAGGTGGGAGTTCTTAGATGTCTGTAGTGACCTGTATCTGAAGAAGCACCATGTCTGTTCTCACAAACCCGAGAATAATGGCTCCACTTCACTCGTGTGTTCTAAATCCTGTGCAAGATCCTCTTATGGGCAAACTCTAACTGGGGTGCATGAGGAAGGGCCTTCTGGGGAGCAGCTTCCAGCCCTGGAGAGGGGTGGCGGCAAGCTGACAGGCCAGAGCTCGGCTGGGGCTCAGACATTCCAGAGAAGGAGGCCCCAGGACTGCAGCTGACAGCCAGGAGCTGTTCAGTCTTACTTCCTCTAAAGGCAGCGCAAACCTTACTATTTGCTATTTACTTTCCAGATGTTATCTTCAAGAAACTGGAGAATCTTCATGTCAGCCAGAAACTGCTGGTCAGCGAATAAGTTCTGGACTTTATTGTCCAGCACGGAGACTTTAGTTTATAATAACATATACTTGAAAATTGCCAAAAGAGTAGATTTTAGATAGTCTCACCTCACAGAAAATGAGATGAAGTGACAAATATGTTAGTTTGATCTAATCATTCAATAATGTGTATATCTATCAAATATGACATTAGACGCTATAAACGTATATAATTTTAAATTTGTCTATTAAAAATACATGCTATGCCCAAACACACACACACACACACGTGCACAAATACAATATATGTAAAAGCATTTTTTTCCAGATTTTTTTTTTTTTTGAGACAGAGCCTCAAGCCTCAAGTCACCCTGGATAGAGTGCTGTGGCATCATAGCTCACAGCAACCTCCAATTCCTGGGCTCAAGCAAGTCTCTTGCCTCCACATCCCAAGTAGCTGGGACTATAGGGGCCCGCCACAACACCTGGCCATTTTTTTTTTTTTTTTTTTTGGTTGCAGCCGTGATTGTTGTTTGGCCGGCCTGGGCTGGATTCGAACCTTCCAGCTCAGGTGTACATAGCTGGCACCTTAGCCCATTGAGCCACAGGCACCAAGCCCTTGTAACTCTTTTCA